>VZRN01000984.1:0-10741 GCA_013397935.1 Dasyornis broadbenti | reverse complement strand
CAATTATTTTAATATATTTATTTACATATTTACATCTATTTCTATTTTATAATTTATAATCCCTGGGGACGGTCGGGGTGGGATGGGTGAGGAAAACAGCTCCTGCTCCACTTGGAATCCGGGCTGGAAGGAGCTCGGGATCCGCCCGACGCGGATATTTTTCCCTAAATAACGGCGGATATCAGCTCGTGGGAGACGCGTTACCGACCCTAAATGGATTTGGGGGAGATTACGCGCTTTAATAAATCCAATTTTTAAAAGATCAGACTATTGAAGAAAAAAAAAAAAAAAAGAGAAATTTCGTGCAACATAAGGCCCATAAAAAAATAATAAATAAAGGAAAATCCAGAGCGGCTGGAGCAGAGCTCCAATTTTCCATGAGATATTTCCTGAGCCAAAACAACACCCGTGTGCCTGCTCCCTGATGTAATTCCAGCATTCCTGGAGCTCTTTCCCCCACTTGAGCGGGGCGCGGATGTATTTCAGTGCAGGGAAGGGATTTGGGAATCTCTCTGGAGGCCTGGAAAGGCAGGGAATAACGGAGCGACTGGTTTTTGGGATCGGGGCAAGGATCTGCGGCCCATTCCCGGGCACACAGAGCTCCCTGGAGCTCACCAGCGCAGGGGGAAGGCGATGCTGAGCTCCAGGGAATGTCGGGGGGAATTCCTGCGGAGCGGAGTCAGGGTTTCTTCGGGGATCAGGACGGTCAGAAATCGAGTGGGAGCCGTTCCGCCGCATCCAGAGGAGCTGGAGGTTTGTTGACAGAGCCCGATGACGGCAGCTCAGCGCCGAGGGAAAGCGAGGGATGAGGGAAGATGCGCTGGAAGGGAGGAAGGGGCGGTGGGAGATGGCGTGGAATCCTCGTGGAAAAAACTCGCCTGAGCCCTCATAAAACATCGCCGGGGACGAGAGGTGAGCAAACGGCACCGGAGGGGCAGCGGGGGGGGAACGGCTGCAGGATTTCGTAACCGGGGTGAGTCAGAGCCGGCGTTTCTGGGAATGCGCGTGCGGCGGGGAGGCGGAAATGTCACCGGGAGCAGGGAAGGGCTGGGGTCTGAAAATCGGCGTTTCTCCCACGAGCTGGGGAGGGAAGGGAAATCGGGAGCCAGGGAAGATGGGGTGAAGGGGAAGGGGAGTGAGGAGCTGGGGCTGGGGAGAAGAGCTCAAAAATAGAGCCCTTCCCACAAATGAGCCTCGGGGAGAGGGGAGCTTTCCTGGCTGTCCCAGACAGCAGGAATGCCCTGAGCTTCATGGATCTCCCAAGACCTTTGGGAGGAGGGAATGCGAGGAGTTTTCTCGCCGCGAATGCGACCAGAACCAGCTCCCAGGTGCTTTCCTGCGCTCCCAGAGAGACCGGGTGGAATCTCGACCCCTGGAGGTGTCCAAGGAACGCCTGGACGTGACGAGGCGGGCACTGGTCACAGGTTGGACTCGACGGCTTTTCCAGCCTCAGGGATTTCGGGATTCTGTGTCACTCCTGGACCTCCCTCCAGGGCTTCCCGCGGGAGGGATCTCGTGGCAGCTGCGACCTCCGTCCTTCAGCGTGGATGACTCCTGACTCCGCTCCGCAGGAATCCCCCCGACATTCCCTGGAGCTCAGCATCGCCTTCCCCCTGCGCTGGTGAGCTCCAGGGAGCTCTGTGTGCCCGGGAATGGGGCACACATCCTTCCCCCTGATCCCAAAAACCAGTGGGATGTTCCGTGGGGAAGAACAGGAAGAAACTGGGCCAGCCCAGCTCCCAGATCCCTCTCCAGAGGCAGCTGAGCAGATTCCAGCCCTGCCAGAATTCCCGTTCCTTCCTCGCCCCTGCTCCAGCAGCTCCGTGTGCGCGCAGGGAGGGACGGAAGGATGACGTGACGGGACACCCGAGATGGCCAGAAGGGATGGATTTATCCCTGCCAAGGAACTGGGGTGCTCTGCTGTAGGGGATGGGATTCCTGGGGAAATAAATTTATAATGTGTAAACACAGTTTATATAGATTTTTAATTTATTTCCTGTGGAAATAAATTGATTAATTGAGATGAATTCATTCCTTCCCAGGCGTTGGGACAGGTTGCAGGGTTGGCGGAGTTTTTGGGTGGATGTGCTCAATGATTTCTCTTTAACCCTAAAGCAGGCACAGCTTGGAGAGGGATTTTGGACAAGGGGTGGAGGGACAGGGCAAGGGGGAATGGCCTCAGATTTAGGGATTTTAGGGAGAAATTGGATTTAAGAGAGAAATTTAGATTGGATATTAGGGAGAAATTGATATCAGGGAGGAATTGCCCCCTGCGAGGGTGGGGAGGCCCTGGCACTGGGATGGAATTCCCAGAGAAGCTGTGGCTGCCCCATCCCCGGCAGTGTCCGAGGCTGGATGGGGCTTGGAGCATCCTGAGATGGTGGAAGCTGTCCCTGCCCGTGGAACGGGATGAGTTTAAGGTCCCTTCCCACCCAAACCAGTCTGGGATTCCCTGATTCCATGTCTCACACAGGCCCTAGAACCCTGGAGAAACAAATTGCCTTTATCCCGTTTTTTCTCACCTACGGCGAGGACAAATGCTCCATTTCTATATAAAAGCGCCAAAAAAAAAAAAAAAAAAAAATCCCCTTCACCTTCAGCTCTCGACTTGTGACTGAACGAAGAGGAACAACAACTCCACTTTCTGGCTTGCAGCCACTTCTCGAAATGTTGCCGGAAGAGTCCCGGAAAATCCCAAAGAAGAGCAGGCAACATTGACCTCTGCTGTCGGGAATCTTAACAGCCACGCACTCCAGCATTCCCGTAAAACCAAGAGCACCAAAACAGCCAAAAAAACCAGTTCAAACAGAGAGGATTCTTTGCAGAAAGCTTTATTTAATCATCTTGATCGCGTGCAATTGGATCGGAGGGATGGATTGGCTGGGAAAGGGTTGGGGTCACTGGGGCCAGTTGCAGCAGGTGCAGATGGGGTCGAAGACCAGCCCCTGCTCGCAGCTCTGCGTGAAGGTCTGCCCGTTCAGGCAGTTGTGGAAGATCCTGTTGTTGTCGGGGTCGGCGTAGATCCCGTTGGGTTTGCCGGCGCAGAAGCCGGAGCCGCCGGAGCCGCCGCTGGTGGTGGTGGTGGTGGTGGGAGCCTCGGTGATGGGAGGCAGCGGGGGAACAAAGGCTGGAATTAGAGCAGGAAAGGAAAATTTTCGTGTTGGAAGTGTCTCATGCCTCCCGTGCCTCCATAGGAAGTTTGGGAGCCTCCATTAAAGAGCCGCTCCCAATGGTGGTGGTGGGAGCCTCGGTGATGGGAGGCAGCGGGGGAACAAAGGCTGGAATTAGAGCAGGAAAGGAAAATTTTCCTGTTGGAAGTGTCTCATGCCGCCCATGCCTCCATGGGAAGCTTGGGAATCTCCATTAAGGAGCTGCTCCTGCTCCTGCTGGTTGTGGTGGGAGCCTCAGTGAAGGAAGGCAGGGGCTCAGCAGGGGGAACACAGGCTGGGATTAAATGCATTGGTGTAATAAATAAATTGATGTAATAAAAAAATTGGTGTAATAAATAAATTGATGTAAATAAATTAATTAATGCCTTCCCAGGCGCTCGGACAGGTTGCAGGGTTGGGGGAGTTTTTGGATGGATGTGTTCAATAATTTCTCTTTAACCCCAAACCAAGTACGGCCTGGAGAGCGACTTTGGACAAGGGCCTGGAGTGACGGGGTGAGGGGGAGAGGCCTCAGCATGAACGAGGGCGGGTTTGGATTGGATATTGGGGAGAAATTGGAAAAGAAGAAAGGGAAATTTTTGTGTTCACAGCATTTCATCCCTCCCATCCTTCACCGGGAGCTCGGGAGTCTCCTGCAAGGAGCTGCTCCCGCTCTCCTGGAGCCACTCACCGCCATCCTGCAGCCCCAGGCCCTTCTTCAGCGCGGAGATCAGGGGGTATTTGCCTTCCTTGCAGAACTCCCCAGTGAAGTCATCCATGTCCAGGGCCCAGACCATGGCACCTCCAAAGCTGTTCTTCTTCAGCCAGTCAACCTGTGCGGTGCCAGGGAGAAATCGCGGTGAGGCCCAGGGATGGATCCCAAGGAAGGCCCCGGCCCCGGCCCGGCCTGGCCTCGCTTCCCCCAGACCTTGAGGCCGAAGCTCCTGACGTTGTCGTAGCCGATCCATTCGCTGCCCTTGTAGGCGTAGGGAACATCCTGGGGTTCGTCCCAAGCCTCGGTGGCTCCGGAGCTCAGGAGAGTGCAGATCTGAGGAGAAGGAAGCAGGAATGTTTTCCACAAAAAGGGAAAAGCCCAGGCTGTGCCATTGTCCCGGCCTTATCCTCTGGTTTTGTGCCATTTCTCTGCTCCCTGAGTTTACAACCTTTCCCCAGCAATTCCATGGATAGCTTCGCACCTGAGCCACGCAGAAAACTCCATGGGAGCTTCCTGATGAATTCCTGCCAGTGATTTGAGAAAGGAATGCAATGAGACCACACGCACCTCGTAGTAAGCCAGAGTTCCGGCCTCCCTGGTGTAAGGCCCGGCGGGGCCGGGGCCGGATGCTGGAGCTCCCACAGAGGTGTCGGATGGGTTCTGCAGGGTGAAGCTCTTTCCGTAGGTTGGGAATCCCACCAGGAGCTTCTCAGCCGGGGCACCGTTGTCCTTCCAGTAATTCATGGCGTATTCCTGCAAGGAACCAGCCCCGCTCAAGTCTCTGCCGGGATCTGCGGGATGGATTCCTCGACGTCTCCTTGGCGGAGCCGTCAGGGATCTGAGGGTTGTGGCTGTGCCACAAAAACACTCACAACGTTGAAGTATTTGTAGTCCCCAACGTCAGCGGGGCCGGCGAACAGGGGGCTGTTCTCGCCAGTGTTCCTCTCCCAGGACCCGTGGAAGTCATAGGTCATGACGTGGATGTAATCCAGGTACCTGTGGGAGCAGGGGCTGTGTCCTGAGCCCAGGCACCACAGCTCAGGGTGGCCGCTCACGCCCCAGCCCCGGCCACGGCCCCTCCTCCTGCCCATGGGGCTCCCTGAGGGGCTCTTTCACTTCAGCCCATCCAGGAAAACCTTCAAATCCCAGCAGTGAGCCCAGGCTGTGCCACTCACTTGCCAATCTCAGCGATCTCGTAGCCAGCCTGGATGGTGGAAAGCCCGGCAGCAACAGCGGCGGTGACCATGAGCCGGGGCTGGTTGCTCTGCTTGGCTTCTTCCTCAAAAGCTGTGAGCATTTCCTGAGGAATCCAAGGGGTAGGAATCACTGGGAGCTCCGGGATGGGGTTTTGCATCCACCCAGAGCTCGCAGGCCTGGAGCCAAGCCCACCTTAACCAGGACGGTGAAGAGAGCCTTGTCCTGGGCGGGGCTGCCCCTGGAGCCGGGGTATTCCCAGTCCAGGTCCAGGCCATCGAACTGATACTGGCGCAGGAATTTGATGACGGACTTGATGAAGGTCTGGCGGTTGGCAGGAGAGGAGACCATGGTGGTGAACCTGAGGAAGCAGAGGAGGAGAGAGTTGGGTTTCAGTGAAGATTCTTCCTCCTCTCATCTTTCCAAGCTGGTGTTTAGGGCAGGACATGGTTTGAACTCACTTCTGTGTGCCGAAATTCCATCCTCCAATGGCCAGCAGGGTCTTCAGATCCTTGTTCCTGCAAAGGAAGGGGCAGAAACCAGAGTTACTGCAAGTCCACAGCACCAGGAGCCGCTGTCCACATGCTCAGGGGACGGGGCTGTCCCCTGCCCTGTCCTGTCCGTGTCTCTCTCCCTCTCCTCTCAGCATCCCTCGCCCAGAGCCGCTGTCGCTGTGCTGGGAGTGAAACGCAGCAGCTGGGAGGGAGAACCAGCCCAGGCCAGGGCTGCCAGCACTCACTGGTTCTTGAGGCCGTTGAAAGCCTTGTAGAGGGTCTCATCGTTCCACTCGTAGGTGGTGATCTCGTTGTTGTTCATGCCGGCGAAGGCGTAGATCAGGTGGTTGCACAGGCAGGGGTCGACATTTTCGGGAGTGAATTTGCCCAGGCCGGGCCTGTACTGGGCCCAGTTGGTGAAGTAGCAGGTGAGCACATAGGCAGAGCCTGCGGGGACACACAGCCATGGAGGGGCTGCAGGGCAGCGCACGCAGCCCGGGCAGCGCGGGCACAGCAGCCCCACGGCAGCTGCTGGGGCAGCACCGGGCACAGGCTCCCCAGGCGGGGCAGGGCTCAGGGCAAGGGCAGCGGGGCTGGGGATCCCTCGGACACTGCCGGGCTCCCCGGGACAGCCCTGGAGTCGCTGCCTTCCTCCTTTGGCCCCGGGCACGGCGCGGTCCTGGAGCCCGCGGTGCCCTTCAGCTCCTGCCTCGGGGTCTGTGCCCCAAACGGGACCTTCCTGCCCAGGACCAGGGATCTCTGGAGCAGGGCTGGGAAGGAGGAAGCTTCTGTGTGGGTTGGATCTGGCTGGGAAGGGTTTGGGGAAGTTGTTTTAGGGAAGAAGCACCTACCGACGTGGGCGTTCAGCAGCAGCAGGGCCAGGCCTGGCAGGGCACAAGGAAACAACAAAGACGTCACTGTTTGCTCTTAGAAAAGCGAAGGTCTTGTGCAAGACTCTTCCCAAGCTGAGGCAGACGTGCCTTGTCAAATCATTTCAAGTAAAAGCAGAGAAGAGACTCCAAAGAGGTGGCAAAGCAGTCATTTGGTTTTTAGATTTATATTTAAAAGCACATTTCAATTGCAGCCTGCGCTGAGCTCTATTCATGATCAAAGCAGAACAGATCCCCATCAGCAGCAGCCCCGAAGAAAGGGACCTTCTCTCCCAGAAGAAAATTGTGAAATCTTCAGTAGAAAAGAGAAAGCAGCATTTTCCCCCCACCAAGCCCCCGTCCCGGCAGCAGAGTGCCAGTGGCAGAGCCCCAGGCCTGGCCAGGAAGGCCGAGAGCTGCAGTTTGCAGCGGCACTCACCGGTGAGCAGAGTGAGCTTGGCCATCTTGGACCACGACTGATGTGCCCACGCTCTCTCCCACTTTTATACCCTGCTCCTCTCTCCTGCCAATCGTGCATCAGCAGCGATGGGCAAACATTACACAACCCGGCAGAGATGGGTGTCACCAAACGTGACACCAGGACAATGGGGCTGAGCGCTCCACAGCTGCAGGGGTCACTGGTGTGGGGCCGTGCCATGTCCTGGTGCTCAGGAGCAGATAAAGAACGGCATCGGATTTCTTTGACCGCTCCAATGTTGTTTCCAGTTTTGTGTCGCCTCTGGTGACCGCGCAGGGCCCGAGGGCTGAAGTGTGTGACCTTGTGCTGTCCTTGGGCCCTTGCACAGGGGTGGCGCTGCCCAAGCCAAGCTCTGGGCTTTGTGAGCCTTGGGTGTCCTTGGTGGGAGCGTGCCAAGGCAGGGCTGAGCAGGGCTCTGGCTCCCAGCACTGGGAATGCTGGGCATTTGGGAGCTGGGCTCACTCGCTGTGGGCAATGTTGGCACCGAGGGATCTGTGTGCTCTGAGCTGTCTCCTGCCCACCCAGCTCAGGTGGGGTCACATCAGGAAGCAGAGGAATTTCTTTATTTCTTGGCGGTTAAACTCCACAAGAGAGACCCCAGAACATGGGGCAGGTTCATTTTCCTCTCACATTTCTCCCCTCCTCTTTTTCCTCAGCTCTTTCCCAAGCTGAGTCACCCTCGTCTTAGCCGAGCATTCCCATTTTTCCTCATGTGAAGCTCTCTCAGCCGAATGCCTCTAAATGTCCTTTCCACCTTTTTATTTCATCTCCTCTGTCCATGTGGAGACTCCAGCATCTCACCCTCTGTGAGGAGACCTGGAATTTCTTCCCTTTTCCCCGCTCAGGAGTGGGACGCAGCAGGGACCTGGCCATGTCTCTGCGCTGGGAATGTTGTTTAATTGTTTTTAATGCTAACGTTAATGTTAAATGTTGTTCATTGTTTAATGGGGTGACACGAAGGTGACTTTCCAGGAGGTCACCCAGCCTTGGATGAATGGAAAACAGCCCCATATCAGATTTAAAGGTGCCAGCCTGAGCCTTTGGGACTTCGTGCAGGCACGGGGTGGGATACGGCTGATAACAGGACATCATCCTCCAGGAGTGTTTTTCCAGTGTTTTTCTTGGTTGATAAAGTCACACAGGACAAATCCAGTTGGGACAGATCTGGAAAATCCCACCCTCAGTGACGTCTGGAGCATTTCCAAGTCTGTTATCCATGGAAGGAAAGGGTCTGGGGCAGGCTCAAGGACACCTGTCCTCGAGTGGGGGCAACAGATGGGAGTTGGGCAAGTTCCAGAGTTTTCCTTCAGGACTTTTCCTTGAGGATTTTTCCTGCCTTTTTCCTGTTCTGACAAAGGTGCTTTGCCATGGGTTCCCTGGGAGTGGTGGGAAGGCAGAAGAATTGGTCCATGCTAGAAGAATTCCGGTTAAAAAGAGCAGGCAGGGACCTTCCAGCTGTTCCAGAGAGATCCCAGCACTCTGGGCTGTTCCTGCTGCATCTTCCCTCTGGAATTGTCATCCTGCTGATTCCGTGGCTCTGTTGGGATTGAGTCCGCCTGTCCTTCAGCTCCTTGCTGAGGGCTCACGGAGAGCACACCCTGATCTTCGTGGTGTCCAGCTCGGCAGTGCCCAGGTGCTCCTTCCAGGATGATTCCAGGTGCTCCTTCCAGGGTGATTCCTTAAACTTTCTCCTCCTTTTTGTCCTGGAGGTTCGTCAGATTCGGGGATGGCACCGGCACAGCCTGGCACCCGCTCCCTGAGATGTGTCTGACAGGAAAAATCCCCAAAACCCGCTGTTTTCCCCAAAAATCTTTGCTCTACCCAAGCCATCCCTTCAGGGAGGGCGTTTGGCTCTCCTTGCCCTTGCTGGGGACATTGGGAAGGTCCCCATGGAAAACTCCACAAGGACAAATGGAAAAGTCACTCCCTGAGATGTTCCTGGCAGGAAAAATCCCCAAAAACCTGGTGTTTTCCCCAAAAATCTCATCCGTCCTGGCCCTGCTGACCTGGCTGTGCCCAAGCCATTCCCTCAGGGAGGGTGTTTGGCTCTCCCTGCCCTTGCTGGGGACATTGGGGAGGTCCCCATGGAAAACTCCACAAGGACAAACGGAAAAGTCACTGGAATGGTGCCGAGTCCTTTGGAAAACCCTGTCCCATCCCCTATCGGGATGCAGGGAAGCAGCTCCTGGAACGGCGACGCCGGAGCTGGCAGCTCACAGAGGGATTTGTGCCGATGGCAGGGAGGTCCTTGGGATCCAGGGATCTTGGGATTCCCACGCGGAGCAAAGGTGCTGTGGGATCGGGATGCGAGGAGCTGGGTGAGTTTGCCAAGGAAAACTTTGGGAAAGCCAGGCCTGCTTTGTTCCTCCCTGCAGGCAGAGAAGCGACACCACCGCAGGGACAATCCGATCCCAGGATGGATTTTTTTCAGTGTGGAGTGGCGTTCCTGGGAATTTTCCAGTGGGGAGTTATCCCAAAGATGGCTGCATATTTTTATTTATATTTTTATATACATACATATACTTATCTGCATGTAAATATCTATTTATTTTTATTTATACGCATAAATATAATTATTTCTGTTTCTATACATATTTATTTCTACTTATCTGCATCTGTATTTCTATTTCTACGCAGCTTTATTTCTACACATTCTACACAGCTTTATTTCCATTTCTACACATATATTTTTCTGTTTAGCTGCACATACAAATATATTTATTTCCCTGCATGTATACAACTTTATTCATTTCTATTTCTCTGCATAGATACAAATTTATTTATATTTCTCTGCATATATACTTATTTACTTATTTACATTTCTCTGCATATATCCATATTTATTTATTTAGATTTATCCAGATCCATATATATTTATTTAGATTTATCCAGATCCATATGTATTTGTTTATATTTATCCAGATCCATATGTATTTATTTAGATTTATCCATGTCCATATATATTTATTTAGATTCATCCAGATCCATATGTATTTATTTAGATTTATCCAGATCCATATTTATTTATGGCCCCCACCACATGAGCCACGAGGCCCCAGGGCCCCGGGACCTGGTCCCCCAAGGGGCGGCTGTGGCACCTCATGGCACCTGGAGGGATCCGTGGGGCTGGAATGCTGCACCTGGGATGGAAACCGGGAATCTGTGCTGGGAACAGCCTCAGGCTCTGCTGCTTTTCTTCCCTGTGCGAGCCCCTGGGCTGCTGTTGCTGCTGTCACGAATCCTTCCCTGCTCCGTGGCTGCTTTTCCAGGGAATTTCTGAGGCTCCTTCCCGGCCAGCTCAAAGCGGAAGCCGATTGTTGGGATTTTGAAGGTTCCAGATCTGCAGTTCCACCCTCAGGCTGCTGGATTGGGACAGGAATGAACATCAGGGGCTCTGGACACATCAGAAGTCGGTGTGAGTTGGGACGTGCTCAGCTGAGCCGTTCCTGAAGGGAGGAATTGCTGCTGCTGCCTCTGAGCCAGAGCACCAGGGCTGGGAGTTTTGACACCAGTCCTTTTGGAATGTGACTTTTCCAAGAGGTGAAGCTTTTTCCTGGCCAAATGGGCTGGAAAAGGGCTGGGTGGGCCAGCGTCCTGCTTGTGCCACTGTGAACTTTCTCGATGCCCTCTTCCAGGACCCGCCCTGTCCGTTCCTTCTGGTTTTTTTTCTTTCCCTCTCACCACCTGCTTGCTAGCACAGCAAGAAATCCCAGGAAAATAATCCGGTTATGACTCTTTAAAATAAAAATTGTAGGTTCAGGCTCTTCCCTTGCCTGAACAGAATTTGAGAATCACCAGAAAATCACGGAGCACCAGAATATGAAGGATAAAATGAGTTGAAA
>VZRN01000983.1:1045212-1111994 GCA_013397935.1 Dasyornis broadbenti | reverse complement strand
GAGAGAGTCAGGGAGCGTTAGGGTATCCATGGTAACCCTCTCCGGTGCGAGAGTCCCTGTCTGTCTCTTCTCTGTTAGGTGGTGGAGAGGTTTTGGGGGAAGAGGGAAGGGAAGCAAGGGGTTTTGACTGAGAATTTCCTGTATCGTGACAGGTTTTTTCTACTAGCTTAACTGTAATATGGAATAAAGGGATAAATTAAGAAATGGAAAGATCACCTGAAGCTTGGAAATGATAACTCTTCTTGCCGACTAGGTCCCAAAAAGAGTTAGAAAGGATAGAGTCCCTGTTAGTATCAGAGAAATGTTTAGAAATCCAATGAATTGAGAGCTTAAAATTTTTCTTAGATAGGTTTCCCTTAGAAAACTTGAAATTACTCGCAAGAAGGATATTTAGAACTTGGGAATAAAGGTCTCTCTCAGGTTTGCTAAGGCTGGCCTCTCCTAGCCTATGCCCCATCCTAGTGGTCCCACTCCCTAACCCAGCAGAAAAAAGAGAAAAAAAAAGAAAAAGACCCCCAAAAAATAGAAGCGCTCAGAAAAGCCGCAGTTTTAACTTACACTTCAGGCTTGGGCACAGGAGGGTCAAAGAAATTGTCTACTGGGAAGGTGATCAGCCTGTAGGTCAATCCTCAAAGAAGGGTTTCTTCTCCAAGATGGTAGATGAGGGTCTTGACCTGCCTCTTCAGATAGCCTCTGCTAGAACGCAGGGGGGTCTCCTCAGAGGGGGTAGTGATCTGATGGCAGCTTCATTCCTGCATCAGATGTATGGGAGACGCTCTTCAGGGATGTCCAGGGGGGTCCCTGTTCGGGCGCCACTTGTCGTGGTAAGGGAGGATCTAGTGCTGGCCAGTGCCGGGTTGCCGCGACCTTCCTAGACAGAGCGTCCTGCAGGGAACAGCCTCTCTAGGGGTGTTGGAAAAAGCCTCCTTGAGCGACAGTGATTTCAGCAAGTGTAGCGATGCCTTTGCTACAAGTGATCAGCTCTTTTGTGAAATCACCCAAAACAAACTCGGGGATAGAGAGAGAGGTGGCTCATATGGCAGTTCCACAGAGGTAGTCTTTATTGTCCAGCACCCTGCGCAGGAGAGGGCAGGGACAAGACAAGCCTAAGGTGTCGGGGTCAGGACGGGGGTTTATATGGGGAAAACAGGGGATGGGGTGGAAACCGATTAGCCAACAGGGAAGGGGCTATTGGTGTGGGAGAAACCAGGTCTGTTGGGATGACTCCAATATCTCACCCTGAACTTGAGAGAGAGCTGCCTAGCTCTGACTCCTCCAGGGGAGTGTGGGAAGTTGGCTTGAAGGCTCACTGCCTTCCACATGGAGTAACACAGCAAGGATTGGTGGCTGCTCAGTGTCACACATTGCAAAATCTAGGGAGTGCTAAGAAATCTAGCAGCTAGCTGATTGCAGAGGTAGTGGATAGGAAGTTCAGAAGCATTAGGTTTTGTTTGGTTTGTTTTGGTTTTTACAGGAAAAAAACCCATGTGAATCTGAAGTTGGGGATGTTAAAAGTTCACATGAGTTTAAAATGATTGGGCAGACAATAAAAATGTGTAGTGACCATTAAAAAATACATTATTTCTGGTTCAGGAAATCCTTGAGCCGCAGATCTCTAGACACTGGGAGATTATATGAGAGAACTATCACAAAAAACTTTCCTCCTGTCTTTTGTGTTCACTTGTAGGCATGTATATTAATGGACTTCCTCATTGAGAGGTAGGATACTGGGCTGGATAGTCTTTCAGTTTGATTTGGCACAGCCGTTCTTTTGAGTCTTCACAGGAAGATCATATTCTTTGAGCTTTACAGAGCTAATCCTACCATTTGTTTCAATGCTGTCTGTCTCAAGGAGTGGCAAGCCAGCTCTTCCTGCAAGGTACCTGTCACTTCCTGGGTCATGAGCTGGTAAGTTCTTTCACTAGCAAGGGAATAACCCCTTCATACTCTAGACGGGGCTCCTGTGTGTTGTTTTGTTGATCATTTGAGAGGAAAGTCGTCTGAAAGTTTTAATAGGTCCTGTACTGGTCTAGTTAGTTGTAATTCATAATTCTGTTGTGAGTGGTCCCAGCCAGGAAAGAATTCAGTCTCAACACTTCACCCTAGCTATGTTACTGTCTTGAAGCTTGTGAAGGCCCTGCCTTGAAATTTAGTTTCTGAACCTGACTGATTTGACCCTGGATAAGTCAGGTATTAGTGGAGAAGGGTTGCCATGCCTATTTGAGCTCTAAGGAGCTCTGTTAATTGCACAAAAAGTGTTTGAGGCATGTACTTTTCCTAGCTGAGTCTAATTTTGAACAATAACTACTGACTTTATAATTGATAGCCAGTTCAGGCCATCTCAGACTAGCCCAAGAGATTGTTCTCTCTGGCTTCGTACCAAATTTGGAGAGCTTTTGAATTCTGGTAATTGGAATGAATGTGCCTTGCTTTTTATTTTTCTTCATACCCAAGTTCTTAACAGATGGTTCAGTCACTATATTTGAACACATCCCAGCAGGAAGTACAGCAATACAGGGTCTACGAGTGAGCTACATTTCTCCCTCTCTGTTATGCTATAATGGAAGATGGAGAATCCTGGAAGATGGAATTACACTGAGCCCTTTGCCAGTTTGCACTGGTTTGATGGCTGCTGCTTTTGTAGAAAGGCAAGTTAAGAGTTGTGTGCCATGTCTGAAAGTGTGGAGTTCTCTGCTTTTTCACTGTGTCTGGGTGGGAGTCCCCTATCTTGTGGTAGTTGTTGGGAGAAACTGTTTTCACAAGTATTTTCTTTGAAGCTGACAGGTGAAAAACTGAAGCTGAAGAGAGTGAGAGAAAGAAAGCTGAGCATGGAGCAAACCTGACAGTCCAGATTTCTCTTCAGATTTTTGTTTAAAGAAGCTGAGAAAGGTGAAGTCTGGGACTTCTGACATTAATCAAAGGAGAAGAAAACAGTCCCACCTGGGAAGGTTGATATGCAGGCAGCAGAGCAGCCAGCTGGAAGATGTAACTGAGAATTACAGCACAAAGAAACAATGCTGCAAGGTGTACTGCACTTGTGATCCTCAAGCATACAATGTCTGGGGAATCTCAGCTTCTTTTGTTCCAGAAATTGCCTTTAAATGCCTGTCAGTAGTTGAGAAAAACAGATCTGATAAGCTTCTTGGTCACAAACCAGGTACTGCTGGCTCTTCCTGTCCCTGACTGGCTTCTCTCTGGGGTTCCCCCAAGGCTGCCCATGGCCCACAACCCCATCCCAGACCTCAGGGATATCAGCCCCTGCCCCAGGGACTGCACAGCGGGGCCGGTCTCCAACTCCCCACAGCCTCGTCCTGGCCACCCATGGGCCCTGTAGAGCCAGGCTCATATCTTGTCTGGTTTCAGCCCATCCCTGTGGCCCTGTTTGGACATTCTGGGGCTGTGTCTGACCTTGTTCCCCTTGCTGGGCCTGGCCCTGACCCCCATGTGCAATCTGATGCCCTGCCTGGCCTCAGCCCATCCCTCGACCCATGGAGGTGCCCCATGCCCTTAGCTCTGCCTGTCCCTGCCCTGCTACATGTGTTCAGGGTCACATCTCTAGTAAAAATTAAAACAAGAATTATTATTAAGGCTTTTAACTTACTTAGTGACTAAGCCTGGAAGTTTTAGGGCAGTGACAAATACACAGTCACAGAAACAGGATTCTGCAATGGGCACTGACAGCATCAGTTCAACTTCAGCACCGAGTCAGGATCACACAGAACTCCTGGCTCTGGTACAGCAAACATGCATTAAGATTCTGCTTCTCCAAATGTACATGAGTTTGCACTAATTTGAGGCTGGTGGGAGGTTATCTTCTTGCTTTTGCTCATAAGGAGAAAGGGAAGTTATGAACTAATAGTCCTTAACACACCAACAAGTGTTTGTTAAAATTTTTAGTGTAGGAGGTTCCACAACATTTGTAACTAGCCTGCTTCAAATTTTAGAAAATCAAGGAAGAGTTTATTTCTACTATTACAGGGTTTTTTGCAAATAAATTATAATGAGCTTACTACAGAGATTCATTAGCACTGCCACAAATACTGAATGTGTAGTCTTACTCTGCAGTGTCCCATGACAGATTTACTGTATCTCTTTAGTAAAGCTGTGGTATGCTCAATGTTTCAGGTGTACTGTGGAAGCTTACTGAAATATTTCCTATACTATTTTATCCTTAAAATCTTGATGTTTTTACATCGAGGCATGTGAGCTACATTGACCTCACATGCAGAACTGGACAAGAGTTTGCCTTGATCTAAGTATTTCAGTCCTTTGGAGATTGTGGAAATGGAAAAGTTGTGGTCAGCAAACTGGAAAGAAGAGGCAGACTGAATACACCGAGGAAAAAGCTTACATAAAATTTAAGCTGAGTGTACTGGTCATTCATCTTCTGTACCTTTTTGTCCTCGAGAACTTTGTAAGATGGACAATTACTGTCACAGTGAGCGCTAGTGAGACAGTTGGGAAAGGGGACAAGCTCTGTGTTTGTATCGGATTCTGTACTTTTGTCTGCTCAGTTCTCATGTACAATAAAGGATTCTTATGTATTTTTGAATATTAAAAAAATGAAAGGTGTAAGGGTTTTGTTTTTAATTGGTAGTTGTGAATTGATTTCCATGTAAGATACTGATGGACCAAGTCCTGACATTAAATGTTTCTTACAGTGCAGCCTCAGACAGTCCTGAAGTGGGCTCTGCCAGTTTGAAATGAAAACACTGGGTACTGAAAAGTTAAAATAATATTTATACCAACAAGTTTCTTAATATTTGTTGCCCAGCTTTTTAGAGATGACACTAATTCATGGTTAATTTTAAGTTATGCAGAGTGGTCATGGTATCATTTGCAATACAGAGAAAACAAGTGTAAATATGTGGGATTTACAGACTTTTTGAGGGAAATCCTGAAGAGTGTTTACCTATTTTACTCTGTGCTAGATTTTCTCATTACAAAACTAATTCATAATCATGCTGTTTTTGGAGGGAGGAGGGGGAACTTCCATCTAAAATAATTTTCTGCTGTATGTTTTAGTGAGATGAATCAAATCAGTTTTGCTTCTCTCCCCAAATCCTCCAGGTGGCAATCGTGCACCAGAGTTAGGTATTTTCTGGCACTAAGACTTTTCCATGCTCTCCTTGGGATAGCTACAATAGAGGGTGCTGCTGTCAGCTGTAGCAGTGCAGAATCAGCCACATAACTTGGACACAGACTGATTTCATAGACTTGGACAGTGCTAAGCTGTGTTGTGGTGGATGCAACAGTATATTTATCTCTACAGTTGCTAGTTATGAAAATAAGCCCTTGAAAATAAGATATGATGGAATAGATTTTAAAGTTTGTCTAAATTTATATGGCAGTACTGTTTCAGCAGGCTCTGGTGCCTGCAGACCTGTTAATTTCCCTGTAAAAATGAGTGAGAAAAGAATTGTTTCAGTTACAAACTTCAGAACTTGAATCGCATCATTTTGCTATTATAGGTATGGACTGTAGCGGGAGGTTTACTTCTTCTTTTTATTTTTATGGTCTAACTTGAGTCGGCAGCTCATTAATTTTTTTTATGTTTGATTATCTAGTCTTCCCTGATTATGAAGCCATTGGTGTGATGCAGACTGCATTCTTTACAAGACCCAGATTTTATGCTGGGTCTGTAAGTACGTACCTTTGAAATTGAAGGTTTTCCCCTAGCTTGTCCTGAAGAAAGGACTGGTGGGTTTTGAATTTAATTTTACAGGGAAGGATTTTCTTAGGAATGGTCCTGTCAGATAGCAGGTACACTTCAGGTTATAGCTTCATTCCTTGTCTTCACTTGCTCATTTATGTAGAGGAAGCAAAATCTGTAATGCTGGCACTGAACCTGTCTCTTCTCCAGGTGTTGAATCTGAAACTCATCATGTTCATTCAGAAACCTGACAGAAAAGTGCCCTTTAAGCTGCAGATGCCCAAGTGGCTACTCTTTGCCTCCAGTGTATGGGGTGATTTGATAAGTGCTGTTCCTGTTGTCTCTTGGCTTTTTATTGTTCTGGTTACCCCAGACTTCAGGCTTTGCTTGCACCTTTTACAGCTTGAGCATTTTTGTAGAGAAGCAGGGTGATGTGACTTCCTTTGTTAGGCAGTTGGTGGAGCAAAACAGAAGCTGATGAGGTGCTTGTGCTGAGAGCAGCAGAGTGGGGATGGCTGCTTTTGGTTGATGGAGGGATAGTCACTGTAGAACCATGTAATTGTTTCGTTTGAAAATACCCAAGACCTATAAGATTATCAAATTCAGCTGTTAACCCAGCTCTGACAAGTATCTCAGCACTCGAGGTCATCGTCTGGGTCTGGACCTGTGTGAGCTTTGACCGAGTATTATCAAATTTCCAGACATGATCTCCTGCATCTTCAGTTCTCTTTTGTTGTGTTAGGGCACTGTAGCCCACTGAGAGGACAACAAAAGAATTGGAGTAGCTTTACTTCTGAGCTGCCTGACACATCTCTCCACACCTTCTGTTGTGCAAAATTTCATGTAAATTTCCAAAGTAAACTTGAAGAGAAAAGGAAGTTTCAGTTATGCAAAGCTGCAAATCTGAGTGAGTTCTAAAAGTAAGTCTTATAATATCCTGTGTTGGAAGGGATCCACAAGGATCATCACAATTCAGCTCCTGTCCCTGCACAGGACACCCTAAGAATCACAACAAATGTCTGAGTGTTGTCCAAATGTCTCTTGAACTCTGTCAGTCTTGGTGCTGTGACCACTTTCCCTGGGGAGCCTGTTCCAGTTCCCAACCATCCTCTGGGTGAAAAACTTTTTCCTAGAGGCCAACGTAAGCCTCCCCTGACATGCCTTCATGCCGTTCCCTCAGGTCCTGTCATGGGTGTCCAGGGACAAGAGCTCGGTGTCTGCCCCTCCTCTTCCCCTCTTGAGGAAGTTGTAACTGCAATGAGGTCCCTCCTCAGTCTCCTCCAGGCTGAACAGACTGTGTGACCTCAGATGCAGCTCGTATGGCTTCACCTCTGGGCCCTTCCTGGTCTTCTTGGCCCTCCTTTGGACACTCTAACAGCTTAGTGTCTTTTTTATATTGTGGTGCCCAAAACTGCCCCGCACCTTGGGCTGAGGCTGCCCAAGTGCCGAGCAGAGCGGGACAATGCCCTGTCTCGTGTAGCTGGTGATGCTGTGCCTGATGCCCCCTCAAGACACAGCTGTCCCTCCTCAGCAGATGAGATGAGTAGATGGCAACCTTGGGAGGCACCACCCCCAAGTGAAGGAGTGTATTTGAGTTGGCTTAGGGAAATGTTAGTGTTAATGTAGAAGATTTGGCAGGCAGTGTTTGAAGACACCAAATACTTGTCGGATATATTTTTGTATATCTTGAAAGCTCAATGTGGAAAACCAAAAGCCTGCTTAATTCACTCTTGAAGTTGTGGTGGAAGAATAGAAAAGGTCAAGAAATGTAAAAATTGCAGTTAAGCTGGGATGTTAATTTGGTTGTGCCTAGCAATTGCTGCTCCTTTCCTTTGTACTTTTTAAATTACTTGCTTTGTAGGGATTTTTGTCTTTAAATGAATTTGATGATTTCCGTTTTATTTTTTTAAGAGTTTATCTTTTTATTGCCCAGCTGAACAATTATGTTAATGAGTTTGGTTTGCATTTTGCTTGTAAGATTAAAGCTGATGGTGAGACTACATGGTCAATGGCAACATTAGTTTTGCAGTTCTGAGATTGTAAGTGCTCAACAGACTAGTTTTCTGTCAGTTTTCAAAGCCAAATGCTAAGTAGAGACATTCAGCCTTTCCAGTTAACTTGCTGAAAAATGGGCACATCAATTCTGATAGCAGAATCTGTCTTTCAGATAGCTCTGCTGGTTCTGCTGCAGTCTCTATAGCTTGGAAAGAAATTACTTTTATGTATGATGTTATAGCTTGATGTCTAATGAAAAAGAATCTTAAAGAACAAAATCACTGAAAGCTCATCTTAATTTCATTTTATTTGTATTCTTTCTGGATTTTAGCTTCTGAGTAAGTTAAATTATTCAGTTATTAGTATTGTTTATTACCACTAGAAGATTGTTTTTTGCAAGCTTTTTAGTAGTAACAGGGAAACATTTAAAAGAGCTGTTTTGCCAATGATAGTCCAAAGCAGTTCAGTATTTTGGTATATTCAGGAATAGATGGGACTGGGAAGTGGAGCCTTTATGCACACAAGGGAGCAATGGTATGGTGCCTTTGACACAAGTGCTGGGGGAGCCTCCTGCCTCCAGCCTGCCCTGCTCTTTGCTCCTGCTCCTGCCTTGTGGTTGGTGTCCTCCCCTGAACTGATGCTTGAGTGTATGCTCTCCTGCTGCAAATCAGGCTGGTGAGGAAGCCTGTAGTAACCAAAACCTTAGAACAACTACAAAAAGAAAAGGAAAATGGGAGGTAGATTTTCTGTTTAGATTTGCTACTGAAGAAAAGGAATGTGAAACTATTGTCATCGTTGATATGTTTTTTGCCAGGTAAACCATTCTGCTGAATGTACACCAAAAATGTTATGCCTGCTGTGGTTACTTGGTAACTTCTCTCTGGTTTGCTGCATTGGTATGTTTTCAAGTGTTTGTAGAAATAGGAGGCTGTACTTGTAAGAATGGCAAGGAGATGTTGCTGTCTGTAATAGTCAAATAGAAAGTGGGGAGAGTTACCTCTGTACCCAGTGAGGAGATCACTGTTCAATGTTTTTCACTTCTAATTAGGATGTTGGACTGAAGTACTTAATCTGTGAGGCATTTATGTGAGAGCTGATTATTGTTTGTTGAAAGGATCTGTTAATGAAGTGAAGTTGGTTTTTGTTGTGGATAGCACTGGAAATCTAATTTAAAGATTATATGGAAAAATAAGCTTTGAAGGCTGATAGTAATTCTGCAGGAATATTAGCTTATTAGCTTTTCTGGGTTTTGGTTTTGTTTGGTTTTGGTTTTTCTCCTCAGTATAGATGTACATTAAGTGCAAGTGAGAGGAGACTAGAGCTAAAAACATCCTGTAAGAGGGAACAATTTAGGTCACAGCTTCTCATCACTTGCACCTGCTATGGAAGTATCTTATTCAGGTGTATAGAAGAAATGCCCTGAACTGCTTTACAGAGCCACTTTATTCCCCTCTCTGCATCTATCCCAAAGCCTTTCTAGTTTGTTCTGGAGAGCTAGTGTAAGAGGAGAAAACAGCCACAAGAACTTAAAGAAAAGCTGTAGGCATCAGAGACAACAAGATGACTTTTTTCCCTATCCTGAAGACCAGACTACTTCAATTAAGTAGAAGTCCAATTACTAAGAAATTGCTTGTTTTCAGTCCTGTGCAGTCTAGCTTTTTGGTCTCACTTGCTGTTAAGCTGATAGATTCAAATATCCAGCTTGAGGTAGCCTGATTGTTTAAAAAAAAAAAAAAAAACCTTCCTACTTTAGTGGAAGACTGTTTCTGTCCTTGGTAGTTTAATTCCCTGTTCTGCAAGATTGGTTTGTGTGAGTAGTTCCACTGACTCCCAGCAATCTTTGCATTCAGGCTGCTCAGCATTGGCTTAGATGCCCAAACCAGCCTCTAGTTTATGCTGATTTACAGCTCAGACTTCTTTTAGTCTCCAGCCTTTCAGGGTGTAAAAATAGCAGTTCCAGACTTGCAGTTTTTGTAGCCTAAGTGTTGCTGTGTTTACCTAATGACAAACTGAAGTTACTTTAAAATAAGTGTTATGTTTGTAGTAGCCAACACAGTCATTATTGAATGCTAAACATGCTTTATGTTCTGTAGCGCTAGTAATTAGCTATTAAAAGTCTGCAAATTCTGCATTGAATATTCTTCAGACAGAAAATATTAACTAAGCAATTGTTTCATCCTTTATTTTGAGAAATATTTTACAGTTTTAATTTTAATGTTTTGCTTAAAATAGGCATTGAGAAGTTTTTGTACTTTCTTTGGAGCTGAGATTAGGAGGGCTAATGGAGCCATGTAATTCTTATGGTATCCCTAGAAAGAAATAATTTGCACAGTATTGGTACTTGATGTCTTAAGTACTTTAAGACCTTCTTAATGTAATTTGGCATGTTGTAGATTATACAGATGCTGAATATAGTGGCACAGTAAGTTTTATTTTAATATTTTAATTAAGTTATTCCCTTTGACATGTCTGGTGTTTATTTTTTTCCCTTTATAGGTGCAGGGAAAACACCGACTTTAGGAGGAGGATTCCATGCCAATCTGGGAAAGGAGTCACGAGCACAAACTCTACAGAATGGTACTAGCAAATTTGAGTCTTGTTGATATTAATTTTTTTTTATTAATAGGGTTGATACAGTTAACTTTTAGTTTTGAATGTGACCTCAAAACCTTGGCAGGCCCTTCATTATTCAGTGGACAAGTCTGCCTAGTGCTGATTTTTCACTGTGCTCTCATTTGGCTGCTACACCTGATTTATGAGTTCGTGTAGCTGACTGACAAAGGGTAGTGGCACCTGACAATACTACTATAGTTTAAAAGGGCTTTTTCAAGGTTGACATGCCCGTTGCACCTTTTTATGGTCTGTTAAACCTATTGTGGCTTTTTATTTTGTCAGTTTTCGGGATTCTTGAAATGCTTTATTCATGTTTATTTTTAAGTATAATTCTTCAGATATTTTTGGTCTTAAGCAATACAAGAGTGAGGTAATGCATATAAGTAATCATGTGCTTAATATGTGATCGTTGAACAGAAAGAGGAAAAATGGAAAAAAGGTTTTCACTCACAGACGACATTAAAATAAATAATCTCATTACATGCTTTACATATTAATTGACACCTCCATAACCTACACTCTTTAAAGAGAGTGAATAAAACTAGCTTTATTCCAGGAGCAGAATGGTCTTCCAGTTTGCTCTTACTCATATCAAGGGACAAGAGTTGTCATTTTTTGGCTAATTAATACTCCAGTCTCATGACTCTTGGAGATGACAGCTGATGGACTGTCATAGCAAAGTCTCAGAAGCTGACATGTAATTAACCAGGGATATAAATGGGTTTTACTGATAAGGTTCTCATTTGGGGGGGATATTTTAGAGAAGGGTATTTTCCTAAATTAATCTTACATTTGCAACTCAACACAGAAAAATCTTGCCTGTATTATGCCTCCATCGGTATAGAAAGAGTAAGATTGATCTGATATTATATCTTCATAGGTATAAACAGGTTAAGATTGATCTGTGTCACTGAAGTACAGTCACATTACTTTACTCAGCATTATTCAGCTGATGTATATACAGATTGTTTTATATACAGAATGTTTTATTCAGCTGTTTGTGCTTAAGGGTATTGAGCCCTGTTTGTTTGTCAAAGTAAAGCTTTCACTTTAGGTGAGCTAGTTTCAGTGTCAGGTCTGAAGTTACTATCTTAGGAGTTTTAAATTTCCTGTCTAACATGTAACCTATATAAGCAGTGGGATAAAGCCACTAAACATAGTGAAGTCTGGTTTTGGATTAAGGCACTTTAATCAAAACTGTAATTTTGAACAGGCATATTAAAAATAAAATGGCTTTTTTTGCGTAAGAACTTCACAGTTGTCTCTAATTGTAGAAAAGCAAAATGCTGTTGGAAGGAAATCTGTGTTGTTGCTTTGTGGAGTGTTTGAATCCTTCAAAAGCCCTTTTGGTTATGCCAAAAGGTAATCACAAGTAAAGACAGTGTAGGCGTTTTTCTAGAATCTAAACACAGCTTTTTTCTTGGATGAGTGTTTGCTGGGGAATATGTCTGAGCATCTTCCTTCCCCACAGCTTTTGTGTGTGGGGCCTCCCTGATTAAAAACAATGATTGTGACTTGGTTAAAGTATATCAGCATTGTATGTAAGAAATTTTAGTTCTTTAAATGAACTTATCTCCCAAACAGTCTTGAAACAGGAAGATAATGTCTTTTTGCATACACCTCTCTGAAGCTCTTTGCAGGTTTTCTTCTCTTTTTTTGTTCTTGTGCCTATCCTTGTGCCTATACTGAGCAAGTATTTGGTCTTTGATTTCTATAGCCAACCTACATTTGTCATGCTGCCAATCTGTCTCTGGGAAAGTTCTTTTCAGTGAGCTAAGTGATGTTCTTGCTCAGTCCCAGTCATGACAACAGCAGCTGATATTTCAGGTAGAGCAATTGGTGTTTGAAAGGCTTTTCTTTTCTGCCTCAGTATAATGAGCTGGTTGTCTGCTGCTCTTAATCATACTTCTGGCTTTACATAGTTTTTAATTGCAAATTGAGCTATGGCAATGAGCTTACAGAATCTTACCCTGTCACTGTGTGCCCATGATCATGGGCTTTTGGGGGGTGAAATTATGTTATTATCCTTTATGGTTAGACTTGAAAGTGTAGCAAGGTAAATTAACTTTCTGTATGTATTTTAAAGGAGAGGTATGGAGTTGTTCATTGAGTGAAACTGAAGTGCCCTGGTAGCTGGGTATATTAAAAATGAACAGTTATCCTTGAAGGGGTAGAATAAATACCGAGCTACTTATTTATTTATTTGCTGGTGCCAGCATGTTGGCATTTCCAAAGTTAACTGTGCTGCAAATGAAGTGCTGAGATTCGCTCCCATGGGGATGCTGGTACAGCACAGCCTATGACCAGCTCCAGGAAGCCTGGCCCTGCCACTCACTGGTGGCTGCAGCCTTCAGTAGTGTGAGCATGATTCGGTGCTTCATGCAGGCTATAGCTGAAGAGAAGAGCCAGGCTGTGGGAAGCAGGGATGGGCGGCAGATGATAGTCCCCAGGGTACTGGAGAGCAGCTGAGAGGCTGTGTGTGGTCCGAGAGCGCTGGCAGCTCTCTCTCTGTGCCTGCTCTGCTTGCCAGCAAGCTGCAGGCCTGACGTGGTGCAGGGAAAAGTCCAGCAAGAGAGCAGGAACTTGCTGGATTTTAAAAAACCACCACCTCCCCCTGCAATCCCTCCATCCCCCCACTCCTTCTCCATGTAGTTTGGGCCAAATTCTTCCTTACTGTAAAGTCTGTGTTTCCAGGGGAGGTGGAAGGGAGGTGATTTGGACTCACTGTCTCTTATTTAATTACCAGCAAAGGTGGGCTTGGCTGAATGTATGATGCTGCTGTTTTTTGAGGCTTTTAATGAAAGGATGTTTAGAATTTGATGAAGAACAGTTTTGCATTAGAATGCTTAAGGTAATAAACCTTTCTTTTGTCTATTCTAAAGTGAAGAAAAGCAAAAGTAAAATCTCCCAGCAACTGCTCATCGGTTCTGGACTCTTCTACAAAATCATTTTATGCATTGGTGTTTTTATAATTATGTATATATATGCTCTAAACAAAGCCATAGGCAAACCCAGAACATTTTGTAGTTTTCAGGTTTGTGTAAGAATGTCCATTACACAGAACTAGTCTCCCTTACCACACATGCCTTTTCTGTACCTTTTCTCACTATTTATAATGCAGCAGGGCATGGCAGTTCATAGTTTCTCCCTTTCTTTGCTGAACCAGCTAATGTCTGTGTGTGTTTGTTTGGGAATTGGCTGCTTACAGAAACTGGAGTCTTGTTTACACTTGCTAAAATATTTATGCAGGGAAGACTTAATACAGTTGTATTTGTTCATAATCACTTTGATTTTCTGAGTGCAGTACTGTACTAATTGAGTGTATGAAGCTCCACAAGTTCAGCAAGCTCAGGCCTACAAACTGCTTTGTATCTGTGCATACAGACCTCGTTTTTGTAGTAAAAAACTGCACACCTGTGATATGATGTGGTGTTTCAGCTTCAACTTTGTTTTAAAGGATATGACAAAACAGCTAAATATTGCTGGTGTTGTGAAAAAGAAGAATTATGAATAAAATACCAGCTCAGAGGGAGGACTCCTTGACAAGACATCTTCCTCTGTGTCTGAGCCTCTTCAAATTCTGAGAGTATTGGTCAACTCTTACAGTTACTTACAGAGCTGAAATGCAGAGTGATGTCTCTTTAAATCCCATTTTACAGTTCTGTGCTGCATTACATAATCTCTCTAAATAGCCAGTTTATTCTTGTTTCCTTGCAGGCAATCTGCTCACACTATATCCGTGTCAGAGTCGTTGTTACAAGGGAGTTGTTCTTGACTCGGAGCTCTGATACTTTCAATAGTCTTCAGTGCTCAGAAAGAATAGAGAAGAAGGGATGGAGGGTCAATGGCATGATTAGAACTTGAAAGCTTCAGTTGCAGATACTCAAATTTGGTTTAAACTAAGTTTGAAGATTGCAGCTGCATCTACCTTAATCCAATTTCTGAACTGTTGTGCTGTGTTTTTAATTATTTCTTTAAATGAATGTATGTTTTCCCTCAGTCCTCTTAAATACCAAAACATAGCTAACAGTGTTTTAATGCTAAATGGGAAAGTGTTTCTGAAGCTGTTCTACAATGCTTTTTATACGGTTCACATTTAAACTATTTACTTAATTCTTTACTGTTTGTTGTCATCAGTCATTTCATAGCTGATTTATCACAAGTGATTATGGAGGGCTCTGCATCCTCCCAGAACTATACATTGTGAATTAGACCAGGACAATATGTTACACATGTGAAGAACAAAAGAGGAGGAACATAGAACACTGTTTAACAAAACTAAAACAGCAAGAGAAGAGAGAGTAGTGGAATCCTAGAAGTAACTGAGATTGGAAGAGACCTGGAGGCTGACAAAATGGTGGCTTTGAAGTTGCATTAAGCTGCTGAGGGCCTAGGGCAGCTGAGCTCCGGTAATCAGTAAGGAAGGATATGACAGAGTTTCCCTGGACAACCTGTTCTCTAATGGTTGGCTACCCTCACTGTGAGGAATTTTTTCCTTGTGTCAAGTCAGAACTAATTTTGATGAAATGTAACTTGCTTCTTGTCCTTTTGCTGTACATCTCTAGTGATGCAGCTCTGGCTCCATCTTTATAACCTCCCACTGAAGGTACCAAAGAGAGTTCTCCCTTGGCTTTCTTGTCTTGAGACTGAGCAAGTTCATCTGTCACCCTCATCCATATGCTCCGGTCTCCGAATCATCATAGGGACTCTCTGCTGGACTTGCTTCAATATGTCAATGCCTCTTCTGCAGAGGAGTCCTGAACTGGACAAAATACTCTAAATAGAGTCTCACAAGTGCTCAACAGGGGATGATAATCACTTCTCTTGACCTGCTGGCTGCAGTCTTAATAACGTGGCTCCGGGATGAAGTTAACCTTCACCACTGTGATGGGGTGCTGCTGAACCATGTTCACCTTTTTGTCCATGAGGAAGCTAGATCCTTTTCTGCAAAAAAGTCAAACAGTCCCCAGCCTGTGTTTTTGCCCTGCAGTTCTTCGGTCCCAAGTGCAGAAAAACTGCACTTAGCTCATGAGGTTTCTCTCAGCTTATTCCTGCAGCATCTTAAGATTCCTCTGAATAGTGGCTCTGCCCATCAGCATATTGACCACTGTTCCAATGGGATGTCATCTGCAAAGGAAACCTCCTGGCCTATTGTTCATGTTGTTAATGAAGGTGTTAAACAGTATTGACCCCAGTATCAATCCCAGCTGTAAGTCTGCTGGTAAAAGTGTTAAGCACTACTCTTTGAACCAGGCCAGCAGCCTTTTACCCAAGTTGCTGTTCATTGGCCTAGTCTAGATCTCCACAATTTGGCTGCCAGGGAAAATGATGAAATGGGATGAGGAAAGAGCTGCAGTTACAGTTTATCTTGACTGCATTCTGGCTGTTGCATTTGGGTGTGATCTACCCTCACTGAATCCGTGCTGGCAGTTTCTGGTAACCTTCTTGGTTTTTGTGTGTCTGGAAATGGTTCCCAGGCCAGGAGGAACCTGCTCCTCCTCCTTCCAAGAGGCTGAGGGGAACCTGACGCATCTTTGGAGCCCTGCTTCTCTCTCTGGAAGAGAGGCCTGATGCTTGCTGCCTTCTAGTCAGAGAGAACCTCTTCAATTTCCTACAACTTTTTAAAGATGGCAGAGATTACTCTTTTTCCTGTCTCCCTTTGCATCCTCAGATGTATCCCATCAAGTCCAGTTAACTTGTGTGTGTAGATTTTGCTCAAGTAATCCCTTGCTCAGTCTTTCTTTACCATGGATAGTTGCTTACCTCTTCTCTGAACAAACTGAAGCCCTATGAAATCCAGGGTTGTAATTATGCTACCCATCTTCCTCACACCCCTCAAGATCTTGTTTGTCTTGGGTTGCTGTAACCAAGCCTGCCATCAGACTTTACATCCTCCACCACTTCTTCCTTTCTAAAGAGTGGTAGGAGTATCACAGTGCTTCTGCTTAACCTGTTCCTGATGTGCTCTGGGATTCCACTGGATTGCCTGTGTCCCGCTATGGTTCCCTTACAGCAGCTGCTGGGGTGGACGCAATTCACCATAAGAACTTGGGCGTCTTCCTGCTTTCTAAAGAAGGCTTCATCTTCAGGATCAGGTGGTCTATGGCAGGTGCTCGTGACTGTTTCTTTTGGCCTTGCCTCTCATCCAGACCTGTTTACTCTTTATTGGCCTGTCAATCTTTTTTCAGCAGTTTCACACATTCAGGATGTTCCTTTGTATAGAAGGAATCCCTGTCACCTTCCCTGTCTGTCCTTCTCGTGGAGCCTGTAACCATCCATCTCATTACTCCAGTCCTGTGAGCTGTTCCACAATGCATCTGTTACTTCCCGGTGAATTTGTAGTTTTGCAGCTGTTCATAGGCTTTGAAGTCTTCCAGACTGTTTCCTTTATTAGATGCAATCTTTTTGTTGACTTTTCCTCCTGTATCAATTCCTGTCCCTGGCTTTGATTTCAGTAATGAAACTTCTAGTCTAATCTCTCTGCCATTTTCTGTCCTTCTTGCCTTCATTTCTGTTGCGATAGAAGCTAATCCTAATCCTCTCATCTCTGTGTTTATTTGCACCACATCGAGTTTTCTCTTGTTGTCTTTTAACTAATCATTGCTTAATGTTCTCCTTTTCTGGTTTTGCCTCATATCTTCCTACATTTCTTTACTCACTAAGGCTTTGAAAGACTTCCTCTTCTAGTCAGATTTCAGTTTTACCCTGTGATCTGTCTACTGCCTTGTCCCTTACGAGTCCTCTGCTATCATTAGCAATTTCTCTCTCATCCGTTGCCTTCATCTTCACATTTCATGTGTTAACTTCCCACATCTCTCTTTGAAGGAGATAAGGGGTCATCTTCTCCTTTTCATTTGGGATGATATTACATGTTTTTTGTGTGCATGTGTTTTGTTGGGTGGTGGGTTTTTTGTTGTTTGTTTTGTTTGGTGGTTGTTGTTTCAAGTACAACCTTTTCCTTTGGTAAACTTCTTCAACCTCAACATACCTCTTCCATCTAGTCCTATGTCATGGCTGGACATGGGTGGCAAAATTTAGATGTCTATGTGAGCTCCTGTTTCTTGTCTCCTTTAAGAGGCTCTGCATACAGGCAGACAGATTTAGGGTGTGATTAATTTAATCCAAAAGGAAGTCAATGACTCATTCTCTGAAGCATCTGTTTCTCTTCACTCACTGAAAGGAAGTCTATATTGACTAAGCCCAGTAACTCATCTCTGAAGATAAAGGTGATGAATCGTAGGCTTTGGTGTCTGCTGTATCTGTCTGTATTTGTGTATTTCCTTGTTGACACAGAATTAACATGGCCAAAACTGAATTACGAATTAAATCGAACTGTTCTGCCCTTCTGCACATTAACAAGTTCAAACTTCTTCCCACTGAGGCCACTCACAGCTTTCTTTCCTCCTGTCTTGTAGATCCACCCTTTCCAGCATCTGCTAAACCATGGATGTGTCATAACTGTCACATATTTGTTTCTTGAATAAGTGTCTTTTGTCTCTCATTACTCTTCCTCTCTCATCAGAACATGCTCCAGAGCCAGGAATGCAGAAAAGTTGTGACCTGGAAGGCTAAATCGTTAGTCCTTAACTTCTTCATCAAAGAATTTTTAAAGGAATGTTGTTTTCCCGTTTTGTTTGCCCTTTCACATTTGTGATTGCTGTTACTTATCACAGTTCAGCAGGGAACTTTCCTGGTGTTACTTGGCTGTTGTGTTTGACTTCCAGCTTGCTGGACCTCTGTGCTTCTCAGGCTTGCGTGGATGTCAGTAAGTGTGGGCTTTCCTGGTCCTCTGCTTTGATGCAGGCTCTGGCAAGTCCCAGCAGCACAAGCCACAGCTTGGATGCTGAAGTGCCTAGTGGCTGAGTCTTCAGAGTATCTCAGTATCTTGCACACCTTGTCTCAGAGCTTCAGCTTCCAGGGTTTGCAGACAACTGCCCTAATCACCAAAGACTTGAAGAGACAGGAGAAACACTTATTTAAGGAAAACAAACAAAAAAACCTTACAGGCAGAAAAACGTACTCTTTAGCCAGCATAAGTTACTCCAAGAATTTGGGTAAAATCAGAAGATTGTATTTCCCTGCTTGTTTCCCTGTTACTCTAAAGTTCGATTTAGAGGCCTCTGAGGAAGCTGGGATCCTTCTGGTATTTCGGCTTCTCCTTAAGCACATGGAGAATCTCTTCATTCCCATTTGGCTAATGAGACTTTATGTCATTATCTCCAGTTACCTTTGTTAAAAGACCAGTTGAGTTCATCAGCTGGTCTGGGACAACCTTTGGTTATACATTTATTAATTAGTACCTACTTGAGTTGAAATTTGAAAATGTTTGTTGTGTTAAGTCTTGGCTATTTTTGTGTTTCACTGGGGAATGATGAATAAAGTACCTGGCTTGGAGATGCTTTTGATGTACTGCTTATCCTTACAGGGACAGTATGATGGAGAAGAGTTCATGTGTCCTTTAATGAGATCTGTTAAGTTTCTAAACAAGAAGATTTGGGATCCTTTAAGTAAAGAGCAGAGAATCTGCTGGACATAATGGAATGGTAGGATTTTGCCCAGAGACTGATTGTCATCTTAAAACTTTGAGCACAGCATTCCACTGGGTTGAAATACGTGAGTCAAGCTTTGCTGGTCTTCCTTACTCTGTTCCTGTGTTTGCTTAGCCAGAAAAGGGAAAAATTAGAAAAGGCATTTCTAAAATTCCTTGGAGGTGTTGGTTCAGTCTGTATGTGACTGAGTAAGCAGAGAGATTGTCCTGTGACTGAGGACAGTCTCTGTTGTTACTTTTTCTTTTAATTTTGAACACTGTCTTTGAAGTTGAAAAAAAAAAAATGCACTTTTAATCAAATGAGTTAACATGACTTCTGTTGTCTTAACTAATAACTAGAAATATTTGCATGTTCAGCTGCTTTGAACTGGCCTGTTTGTGACTCTGGAGTTAAAAGCATCTTTCATGATTCCTTTCCTCTGTCTCCTCTCCTGTCTCTGCTCTGTCTCTTGGTTTATTAAGTGGCTGTGGGCAAGGGAGGGAGGGAAGCACAAATCTCTGCTTCATTTTATCAAACAAGAGAAGAAGTGCCCTCTAAAGTTCTGCATGCTTGTGAAATTTCTTGCTTGGATATTAAAGTTTTGGCCTTTTGTATCTCCAAATTTCTCCCTGTTAAATTTGACAATTTCTGTGTGACACAGAGTAGCATGATACTGATCACATTTGTGGAATTCACTGATGGAGATTTATTTCCCTGCAGCCTTGTGTAGGTAATTGGAATCTGTCATTTCTCTTGAGAGCAATTCTTTACTTACAGATAGTTTACCTAGTGGGCTAATGTTTTTAAAAACATTTGCTTTTTATTGTACCATTCACAAGGAAATGAACTTTTATATTAATAGGTTTATCTTCCTTCTTGGACAATGTGGCAGAAAACAGGAGACTGCTTCTCTCCTTCCTCCCCCTCTAGTAATATCTATAAATTTCAGTGCTAGTAATCTGCCTCCTCTAACAAGCATCTGAATTGTCCTGGTTTGACCCTGGCCAAATGCCAGGCACCCACAAATTAACACACTCAGGACTCATGAGTTGAGATAAGGAAACTGGGAGCAGAAGCAGTCAGGGTAAAACAGACTGAAACTTAGTGACAAAGTGATTTATTGCTAACATAGTTCAGAGGAGTAAATGAGAATTAAATGAAACCGTCAAAGACATCTTTTCTTAGCTCACTCCCCTCCCCCCTTCCCAACTGCAGCACAGGGGGGACAAGGCATGGGGAGTGGGGTTGGTCAGTTCATCACTGAGATCTTTCTTCTACTGCTCAGGGAGAGGAGCCTTTTTCTCTGCATAGCCGTGGGTCCCAATCTCATGAGCAGCAGTCTGCCCAAACTTGCCGCAACGTGAGCTCCCCCCCCAGGCAAAAACAGTCTTCCCAAAACTGCTGTGGTATGGGGTCCCTTGTCCAAGGGGTACAGACCTCTGAGGCCAGGCCATTCCGTCTCGGGAGCAAGGCTCTTTACTGGGGCTCCTGCTGAACCACAGTCTTTCTCAGGCATCCACCCACTCCAGTGTGGGGCGCTTAGTTCAGTCTCAGATGCAAGGCCTCTTTCTCCACTGGGACTCCCGCTGGACCATGGCATCCTCCAGGCATCCACGTGCTTCAGCGTGGGGCACCTTCCCACGGGCTGTGAGTGGATCTCAGCATCCCCCGTGGGCCCCATGGGCTGCAGGGGGACAACTTGCTCCACCATGGTTATCACCACGGCCTGCAGAGGAATCTCAGCTCTGGCGCTTGGAGCACCCCCTCCCCTACCTTCTCCACTGGCCTTGGTATCTCCATGTTGTTTTCCCTCACATATTCTCACCTCCTTCTCCCCCTCTGGCTAAAAAATGTGCATGCTCCCCCACTGTCTTGATCTCTTCTTAAATATGTTTTAACAGAGGCGTAACCAACATCTCTAATTGGCTCAGCCTTGGCCAGCAGCATGTCCATCATCTTCAGAGCTATCAGGGATTGGCTCTGCTGGATGTGGTGAAGCTTCAAGAAGCTTCACACAGGAGCCATTTTGTGTGTCCCCCCACTAGCAAAAACTGGGCCAAGCAAAACCAACACATGAATGAAGCCATTTTAGCTTTGGGATGTTGTTAGACAAGCTTAAAATATACTCCAGGTAGTATAGCTTTGGTTTATGTTCTATGTAACTGCTGCTCACTTTTTTGATAATGAAGGAATATGTCTGTAATTTTTGTGGCACAGGAGTGTCTTAAACATTGAAACGTGAGTTTTGAAGTGTTAGTGTCATTTTATAGGCACTGTGGTTCAAAACTTAAGAGGGGGAAGGTTGTTGTTGCTTTTTAATGCTGTGATCTCTGATAGTGCTAAGTTCTTTTCATGTGTTGAAAGTGCCTTTTTGTTTGGCTCTGTGGAATAAATTGGAGCGCTGGTGATGTGACACTACAGGAAAGCATTCCCTAAGCCTGACAGTCTGCAACTGTGATTTGCTTTTGGAGCTATTGCTTTTTTCTTGGAAGATTGTTTTTCTGAAATAATGGGCACAGCATTAAACTTCTGGACCTCTGCAGAAATAACAAATAACAGAAAAAATTCAGTGCCTGTGTATACTGTTTCTATAAGGAGACTGTGATTTATTTGCGTATGTTCTTGCAAACAGTCTTGTTCTCATTTCACCTGCACTTTGCAGCTGTGCATGAGTTATTTGTGATTCCAAGCTGCTTTCATCTTCTCATGACTGGTCTTGGAGGAAGCGACATCTGATGGGATGGGACACAGGTAACATCAGACCCTGTGTCTGTGAAAGGATGTGCAGGCATGTTGTGTTCCTGTTGTGCTCCTGTTGTCTTCCTGCTGTAGCGCTGTAACAGCACCTATCCACACACATCTGGCACAGAATTTCTGCTGTAGGCATCCAGCAGTGGCCGAGGGAGCATCATCAGAGCAGTATCAGCAGTGCATGTGGTGACGCTTCTCCACAGCATTAGCACCTCCTTCCTTGTGCACAAGTGCATGTGCAGCTCTCGTTGTCCTCGTGTCCTTCCCAGTTTGTGTGAGGCATCATCCCTGATGGACAAGCATGGCCACTGCTTGTGCTGTTGACAATTCACTCAGGCAAAGACTGGCCCCTGCTCAGTGCCTTTGCTGCAGCAGCATTTCTCAGGCAAACAGTGCACTGGTGGAAAACCCAAACATAAACACAGGTGCTGTGCTATACACAAACAAATAGAAACTACAAGATTTTGTATCAGCTATGAAATGTGTATCAGTGGGAGCGTCCTGTATCCAGTACAGCCACACCAGCAAATTTACTAGCAGATTGACCTATGTCAACCCCCTCCTCAAAAGAAGAAACCACGAAAAACCTCAAAACCCAACTCTGGCCCCAGCCTGAACAACTCCATGCATACCAGCAAGTTATCTTTGACCTGGATGATTGCAGTCCTGGGATTTGCTGTCGTCCCTGTAGGCTGTTGTGTCAGCCCAGAGAGCTGATTTGGTGCGGTGTGTGGATGGGAAGGAGCTGTTGTGTACAGGGCTGGGAACTCCTCTGAGTAGTATTGCCATCAGAATCCCTCACCTCACAGAGCTGCAGCTCTGGAGTCCAGTTCCATGAGGCCTTTCCCATCCCTCAATTGCCCCTTCCCACCCCCTTCATCCAGATATGCTGGGCCTTAGCTTGGGCAATGCACCTCTTCGCTGGGACATTGGAAAGATCTGGGTTTCACAAGCAAAACAAAAAAACAACTAATCTTTTTTTTTTTTCTCCCTATTTTCCTTTTATCATTTCACTCCTTCACATGCCACCATGGATTGGAGGAGGGAATGGATGACGTAGAGATGAGCAGGAGCCTCTTAAACCAGTTCTGCAGCAGGAGAGGCTGAACACAGGGCTGCGTACTGAGCTTCTCACTCTTTTGCTTTTTTCTCTTAGTTTTTTTAAAGACTTATTTATAACCCACTGTCCTGTTACGTTCAGTCCTGCACAGAGTGAAGGAAGGTGTTTTCTGTTCTTTTGGCTTGACTTAATGTGAGTGGGAAGATTTTTCGAAATGTTCTGTTCATTGACTGCTGCTAGCAGATGGATGCTCTCCGCTTGAAGTGCCTCAGGCCTTGATATCTTCCGTTTTCTCCCCCTCCCTCCTCCCAGCACACACCCTGGAGTGTGCAGGCTGTGCTAATTCAGTCACAACTTAAAAAGGAGTGATGAAGAAGAAATGCTCAGCTCTAATACTATTCTTGTTGCTCGTGACTTCTTTAGGGAGTATATTTTCATTTCAGGATCCCTAAGGATTTTTTCCAGCAATGTATATTAGTTGTTCTGAGATGCTTCCATGGAGCGGCAGTAAAATTGTAAAGCATTTTAGGACCAAAATGCTAATTCTGTTTATATATTAATCAGTTCAGAATATACAGTATACATGACATCCAGTTTGATATTTTTCAAGTATTTTAGTAACCCAGGCTTGACTGTTTCTTGTTCTGAGTTGGCTTTTCCATCTGTCTGAACTACAAAGCAAACCTTTAAACAATCAGTTAACCTAGTATGTTAAAACATTTGAACCAATTACTATATTTTACTAAACTGGCTGTTCCTGTGTTAAGAGTTTTCCTCACTTACTGTTAGAAGTCAGCTGATACTAGGTCTGAGGAGTTTGATTAATTTTTTAACAGGGTCACAAAATGTTACCATTTGCTGGTACAAATTGCATGTATTTTTAATGGAAAAAAATGCCAAATTATACACAGCCAGAATTAAAAGCTGTTCTTCTATGCTGATGACTATACCTTAACTTAGTGGATATGTTCAAAATCCTTACAGCTTCAATCACCAGGTGGTGCTGTTACACACTGCTCAAGACACGCCTGGAAAATAAGTTTCAATTCTGCCATTGCCATACTTATTCAACTGTAATTTCATGGGAGGAGTGGTGAGAAAGAGAATTTCTTTCTTTAACCATGTCTTTAAAGTAGAGCCTTTCCTGAAGATTTTGAGTTTGCTCTTGTGCAAGCTGCTCAGAGAGGAATTTCCCCCCACATGGTTTATGTCCATATTTGATGTAAAAATGGTATATAGGATAATTTAGGAGGTTGGATGCTAGGTGTGTGGGACCATATCTGGGCTGTAGCCAATGTGATTCCTTCTTGGGTGCTGAGATTATGAAGGCTTGCTCTAAGGAATAAAGGACTATAACATGCAATTACTGAATGTCTTAGCAAAGGTGAAAGGCTGAAGAGTGATGTCTCTCCATAAGCTGGGCATAACCTGTTTAATGAATGAGGTATAGTTTACCCTGGTGAATTTGGAAGGGCAAGAACTCCAGTCTGCTCTGGAAAGACACTCTTTAAAAAAAAAGAAATCCAGGCTTCTAATGCACAATTTCTTTTCAATATCTTCAATAAAAGTAATGCTTTTCCTCTTATTTAAGAAAAAACTTTGGAACATACATATAAAATGAAGTAATTTTTTTCCCTCAGCAGTTGTAAAGTAATTAGAGTTGTAAAGAAAGTTTTTTTTTCCCTAAGGCTTTGCAGAACTGATTGTTTATGGTTAAACATGGAATGGGAAATCATGAATTTAAAGTTACGAACTATTCCCTTAGATGAAGATTTTTCCCCCTCTCTTTGTATTCAAATAATTGAATCATTTTGGACAATAAAAACAGCTAAGTACTAGTCTGCTTAGTCTAAACCTAAGTAGTGCCAAACACGTAGATAGAAGTGAAGGAAGTTTAAGTAATTGCAGGAGGGGGGAAGAGTTCTCAAATGCATACCCCTCCTGAAGGCATTATTATTGCTGTAATTTTAGATGTAATTTCCTACATTAAGAACGTAACACTTGAAAAATGAATGTAATTATTTCCTACACAGAGATTTTTCTTTTAACTTTGTTTTCTAATAGTAGTTATAAGCAATTGGCACTTAAAAAGCAAAGAGAGAAGTACAGCGTGGTCTCTTCAAACCCAGGCTCCGGTGTGACAAGGAGTTAAGTTTAGCATACTTAAGCCTGGTTTTGATCCATGCTCTGGAGACCTGCCCTGTATGTCAGCGGGAGCTGTATTTGCTTGGCATTATTATTTGGGACACTAAGTATGTACCTAGAAGCTGGCTTTAATCACCAAGATTTAAAGCCTTTATGCTGTTACAACAAAGCTGTTCCAAACAAACACAGTGAAAATTAATTGGAAAGGCCATTGATTGCTTGGGTGTTTAAAGTCAGTTCAGAGGATCCCTGTGTTTTCAACCCAAAGAGGCTTCTCTTAAGTTGGAACAATAGAAAAATCAAACATGGATCTTTCTTCAAAGAAAGGTCATTACCACTGAGTGCAACAAAACAAGTGGCTAATTATATTAAAATGTGTGATTCCCTAAGAAGTTATATTATGTGAATGAGCATATAAATGTTTTTTTAATAAAATCAATTAGGAATGGGATTTTTAGAAGAAAGCTTTATAGTCTTCCTTTATGTGCCCTAATACCACTCAGTTGATTAGTAGCAGTTTTGGGTAGTATATTATGAAATGCATAATATTAAGATAGCAGTTTAGGATCACAGTTGCAGTTTCTGGGCTATACACAGAGCTGGGTTCATAGAATCACTTAGGATGTATAGGAATTACACCCATACCTTCTCCTGTATGGTTGTCAATCCGTAGGGAGAATGTATTGATTTGGTATTTCCATTGTACCTTAGATAGGCTATTTGATTGCTCTTATAAATCAGTATTCAGGGAAAGCATTCTGTGCATTTTTACAGTAGGAATCATGAGTTTGCTACTTTGCTTTGTAGTACATCCATTTAGGATGAATTTCTGAAAATAGGTTGCTATGCAGACACTGGTCATTAGGTCTGGTCTGAGGCTTGAGGGTTTTTTTGATAATGCTATGGAACTAGTGAACTTGAGGTTGCTCGTTTCCTGTCCTTGCAAAATTGATGTATAAGACAAAGCCACCTTCAATGTCCTTCCTTTTCAGAAAGCATCACATTATCTTGCCTAAAAGGGTGACATAAATATTACAGTTTCCAGCCACGCTCTCACAGGTTGGCACAGGTGCTAAAGCATGGCTGATCATCCTTAAAGTCATCCTGATACTTATTTCCAGAGTTTGGCAGAGCTAGTTCATGCATTTCTGGTTCAGTTGGGCACATGGGCATATACATGCAAGCTCAGACAGATGGATAGAAATCCTTCTACATGGGAAAAGACAATTTTTAAATTAGATGAGGAGATGGATGTCTTTGCTCATGGTATGTTGTAACAGGACAAGGGGGAATGGCTTTAAGATGAAGGAGGGCAGGTTTAGATTAAATATTAGGAAGAAATTCTTCCCTTTGAGGATGTTGAGACACTGGCTGATTCTGCTTGGAGAAGTTGTGGCTGCCCCATCCCTGGAAGCACTTGCTCTTAAGCTAAGAAGGATCCTTGTGTCAGATATCCGTTCCTGATTCAGTCTGTAGAAAGCATAAAAGGGACATAACAGCCACTTGCAACAAGATGTTGTTAAAGTTTGAGTGCTCTGATTTCAAAATGATAACAGGCACTGTTACTAGAGGGTAAAACCACGGTTGATTTGAGGCCCTCAGAAATGGCTGAATGGGGCTTGGAGCAACCTGGTCTAGTGTCTCTGCCCATGGCAAGGGGCTTGGAACTTGATGATCTTTGATGTCCCTTCCAACCCAAACCATTCTGCAATTCCATGATTATAATTGTTTCTATAATCTTAGACAAAGCATAGAGGTTGGTTGTTATTGATGAGCTGCTCTTAAGGCCTGCACTTCTTGCCAAGGCTTGTCTCACTTCTCTTTCTTGCTCTGGCTGATGCCTGTAGAAAACTGTTTATCTTTTTTCCTTGTGTTGTGTCTCAGCCCAAAATCTGAAGAGCACTGGGAGCTGGTACAAGGGGTGGTGGTGGGGTGGATGGAGGGATGCTGGATTTCCCCTTTCAACTGTACTGGCAACTTCATCCTCTGCTATTTTACCTGATTTATTACGGAAGAAAAAAGTAGATTTCTTCTAACCAAAGATAGATTGGGGAAATACTCATACAAAAAATAAAATGATGAAAAGTACAGACCCAGCTGGTCCAGTTGAATCTAGTCTTCAGGCTGAGGTCTTTGTGTGTTCTCTCCTGCTTTTTACCCTACGTTTGCTGTGGAGTGAAGAGAGGAAAACAGACTTTATATGAAAATGCAGTAAATCACTAATAGCTCTTAATTTATTGTTCACTCCTCTCTAATTACCAGCGTCCATTTTAAATGTGAGATGAATCCTCCCAATTTGCTAATCCAGATTCATCTCCATTTTCAAAGGTGAGGATGAAGCTGTCCTCCTATTGTCAGCAGATCAGAATCTATAAATTAGGAGATTTTTGAGGGGTTGCCTTATTATCCTGAGCCCCATGCAGCTTGCCAAATTCAAGCAGGTCTTATGTTTGCTTGCTTCCCTGATTGTGAAAGCTCAGGGAAGATAGCTAGAAATAAAATTATTGAATGTCAGCAGAAATCTTGTCTGTGATTTCATAGCAGTACTAATGTGGGTGAATAGTTTTGCAAATACAGTCCCTTTCCACCTTAAAAAAATACTTCTATATCTAAACATTTCTTCTTTTTAGAAGGTAGGAGGTGGGGAAATAATATGACATATTTAGCTACATGAAATCTTTGTTTTTAAACTTAAGTACAAGGAAAATAATTTACAAGGTTGCTTAGTGATGCTGTGGGAAAATGTGTACCTTGAGACTATTCAAAGGCATCTCAAAGTAGATTTAGAAACTATGGTTCCTGACAAGCACTAGAAAAAAAAAAAAATACTGCTTCTGGTGCAAGCTGAATCAGTCCTTGATCGTGTCAAGAAAGAATACCACTTTTCAAGTGATTTTTGGAACAAATCCAGGGTGCTTGTGAGGTGACGTTTGTTGTCTGAGTGGTCTGTGTTATTCCAGCTGGCCCTATACTAAGAGTTAACTCTTGCTTGCTGCCAGCTTCTTTCTTGAGAGCAAATGGGTATCTGTAGCTTTGGTGAAAATAAAGTTGTTAGACATCCTGTGGATCATAAACATACTTCTGTCTCTTTGTGTTCACTGTCCACGGTGAGCACACCATGCACTGAGGGCAGATGGTCTCCTCACGGGTAGTTTGCACCCTATTATAGGTCTGGGGGAACTGCGAGTTCATTTTGCAGGATTACAGCGGTGCTCAGATGCTCTTTTTGCCATTCCTACTGCATGTGTGGGTAGTTTTGTTTCCCAAACGCTGCTTTTTACTTTTTGATCTGACATGTACAACAAATTTCATTCTGAGATCATTGCAGTGTTGATTCCAGCTTTAAGAAGAGGAAACTTGATGTGGATCAAGGTCTTTGACATAGAGGGAAAAAATGCTTTGAGGTTGTTTTGGATTTCTGAGAAACACTGACTTGTCATGCCAGCGAAGTCAAGTTGTGGGATTACAGTGGCACCGAATATTAAATACCAAATTCAATATCCTAAGAAAACTTCAGTAGAAGATAAAGGAGAGCATAAGGGAGTGTAAGCAGTCACATGGAAACAAAAATCAAGGTCTTAAAAAAGTACATTTGGAATTGTCTCCTCTGCGTTTTGCAGCAGAAGTCAAGGGCTGTCATCTGCCTCTGTGGCTCAGCACAGGGAATCGTGTGTGGTTTTCCATCTCCTCCAGAAGCACTTGCTCTTAAGCTAAGAAGGATCCTTGTGTCAGATATCCGTTCCTGATTCAGTCTGTAGAAAGCATGAAAGGGACATAACAGCCACTTGCAACAAGATGTTGTTAAAGTTTGAGTGCTCTGATTTCAAAATGATAGCAGGCACTGTTACTAGAGGGTAAAACCACGGTTGATTTGAGGCCTTCAGAAAAGGTTGTGCCAGCTTCAGCTTCCCATCCATAGGGGCATGGCTTTCAGTAGGAGTTGAGTGCTTAAGATAATAAAAGCTGGATTAAACAAAGCAGCACCCATACTTCTTGTTGTAGCACAGTGCAGTAGGCTGGCATTTTACCGCAGAGAAATGTGAACTTTGTGTGTCCTGTTGCTGTTGTAGCTGCCAGGGACATGGATACACAGATGTAAGGTTATCTCGCTAGGCAGATAAGCTAGGCAGAATTTCATCAGCCTGTCTGCTTTTCATAACACTCGAGTAAAATACAAAAGGTGGGAAGGGCGAGATTATAATTGTTTTGCAGAGGTAAAACATGGTCCTTGAGGTTGATTAATGTAGCAATGGAACTTCTGTGGCTGTCAGTGAGAAGCTGCTTGCAGCATAAACAGATCTGAGGCAAGCAGTTGATTGAAGTGTTTGATTTTTTTGTGGCTCTTGAAATAGGTCAATAAATAGAATTTACTCTATGGACTGTATTGAAGCAATATATTAGTTAGGTTTGAGATTATGCTGATGTTAAGTGATTCCTTAGGGCAGCTTCCTGGATTGCAGCTCCACAAAGTCAAAGAAAAAGCTCATTTTGGTGTTTGCAGCACCTGCATGATTGAAACTCTGAAGGAGGTTGTGTTTTATAGTCAGCTTATTTAAAAAAAGAAAAAAAATTCTAAACACTGTCACATCAAAAAATGCTATGAAATTTAGACCTGTCTGTAGTCAGACCCGGGCAATATTAAATTCATATAGATCATTCTCTCAACTGGTCTCCGAACTATTCTGGGGGTTTGTTGCAATCAATACTCTTTCTTGTGTTGAACATCCTGTAGGAGCAGTGACAGTATCAGGGGAGAAGAATCCATGTCTCCTTTAATGAGATCCGTTAGGTTGCTGCATAGCAATCATCACATAAATCCACTGATTTCTGCTTAAGTCTTTAGTCAGTATGTTCTCTGGTAGCTGTTTTTCACCATACCATATTACCTAGAGGAAAAGGAATTAATAATGCATCTAGTCTTGGATACATATGTTTAATGGATGATCTCACATCCTATCTTGGAGTCAGACTGCACAGAAAAACCCCTGTTGTAATTGATCTTTGAGGTTCAGCACATAAAGAACAGAAAAATGTAATTCTGCTTACCTAAAATTTTCTTTAACTGCTAAGGACTGGCACACAGGAGGTAAGTGTATCATCTAGAAGAGCAAAGAAGTTGGTGTCTAAGGATTTGGTTATGGAGAAAATTTCTCAGATTTTGTTGCATGAACAAGTGTTGAGATTTGGTTGGGGTTTTTTTTGATGGGATATGTTGAATACAATATTCGATTAATAATTAATACAGTTTAATATTTAATAAATATTTAATATAGGAAAACTTGAATGGAGTGGTGACTGGAAAAAAACATTAAGAGGCAGAAGCTTGAGTAGGTGGATCTTTGCTGTCCAGGTCAGGCTGTTCTGTGTGACTGACAGTGAGTCTGTGTAGTTCTGCTGTGAAACTGAGCAGGCTGAAGACTATTGTGTGAGTCAGCAGTGGTGGCTGAAGGAAAGGGTGGAGGAATTTTTTTTCCTCTTGTTCTGCACACTTAGAATACAGAATGATTCTGTCATGCAATGCAGCCTCTCTCTTAAGGTTACAGCTTTGCAAAAGCATAAGAACTTCCTTTAACCTAGTAAATCATCTTAGCCCATTTTTCTTATATAGCATCATTCCATAGCATGAATTTTTCTTGTGTTTTGCCTTTACTGGATTCATATGTTCCAAGCAGTGGGAGTTTCCACCAGTTCCCTTGGGAAACTATTACGAGGTCCAGTGAGTTTTGTTCTAAGGTCCTACTAACGTAGTGCTTACATTTTCCTTTAATTTCATGTTATTAGCCTTTAGGCATGAACTCATGCTTATATCTATTTATGGCTTACACTTCCCTCATCTTCCAGAGATCTAGTGATCTTCTGCTCTTCTCTTAACAAATCATGTCTGATAATTAGGTGAAGGTTCTAAGTTCAATCTCTGGGTCTTTAAACACCCACCCGCTATCTCCCAGCCATGTTCTCAATCTTTTATTCTAGGGTGATCAGGGCTCCAGAGGAGGAGAACAAAGTCTAGTGAGAATTGCCTCATCCCAAATGGTTGTTGATGTATGACATCCTATACATAAATAGTAGCCTCATATAAATGGAAGGCATCACAAACATACATATTATTCAACACAAATATTATTCAAATATGCCAAATATTTTTCTAAGAGGGCCACGTTGGCTCTCTAGAAATATATGGATGGCATTGTAGTTTTAATTCTTTACTGAAACAGTCTGTGCATCTGACTTATATAAATGTTATTGTTTAAAGAAATACAAGGCTGTTCCTGAAATATGTGCATTCTCTCTTTAAACATAAATCTCTTTCCAACTCCAGGCTGAAGTAGATACCACAAGAAACTGACTTGATAAATGGCATCACTGATTCACTACATGGTTTACCTGAGATTTGTGGCAACCTTCACTTATGCTTAGTTTAAAAAGGAAGGAAATGCAAAGTTGAGGCTGAAGCCCTGTTCATAATGTCTTCCATCATCTCTGGGCAGTACAGAGGTGCAATTACCAGAGGCAGCTGTTGCTTTGATCGAAATAGGCCATTTGTGGTGCTAAAGGACAGCAGCCCCTGCAGAATCACACTGCTTGCATGAATGCTGTAGCTGATGGACTCAGCTGCCAGGGACAAGCTAAGGGCAGAATTTAATTCTTTAGCTGCAGCCTGAATAAAGATTGATGCTGTCTTACCTAACTGCCAGGTTTCTTATCCCTTCTGTATAACGGAATAAGTATGTGGCCACTCATCAGCTTCATATAAAAATACCTTAAATAAGTATTAACCTAATGCAGTCTTTCTTGCTTTTGTAACAGCTCTGTGCCATTCCCAGCTTGATTCAGTTATTCTCTCTTTCTGCTTCCATTTTTAGATCATGTTTTATCTCTTATCCCTTTGATATCTCTAATAACTCCCTCTTTTTCTTCACCCCCTCAACTACTTCTCTCTGCATCCTTTTTACCTTGTTGCCTTCTCACTGTATGTCCATCTTTTTAGATGACTTAGGAAACTTGCCAATTAGTTGATATTAATGAAACTTTTACTTTGGAAATGACTGTCATCTTCTTTGACTGCCAGTTGGGTCGGATCTGGATGGGGAGAGAGTGCCCTTTGTTAGATTTGTATGTGGAATTAGAGGGGAAGGAAAAGGAAAGAAAACCCCAAAGCCCAAAAACCAAACGCCCACAATGAAAATCAGAGCCCTAAACTAGCTTTGGGATCACAGGCCTTTTTCAGTCCTGAAGAAGCAGCAGCAACCTTAAGTAGAGCCTGAGAGCAGAGTGGGTATTAGTCTGTCTGTAAGGTCCTTCCTGCTTGCACAGTTGGATGATGGAGAGTGGAAATAACTTACCACTAACAGTTGTATTTTGACGGAACAACTGGTGTGCAGAGGAGCAAGGGCTGAACTCTAGGAGAGGAAATTGTTCTGCACATGTCTGAGAATAAGTAAATTCTCATACATGTTATAAAAGGTGAGCATTAAAGGTGGACAAGGAAAGTAGGGAAGGTTCACAGGGGTATGGAGGGGCCTCTTGGCAGGAAAAGGGAAAGGCTGGACTGCCTTTTATAGCATGGAATATGGATTAAACAGGAAGGTTGGTTTTGGTCTTTTTTTTAAACAATCCTAGTATGTGTGACCTTATCTAATGGTTGCTGCTGTACAGCTGGGAAGTGGTAATTGTTCAAGTATGGTAACTCAATTGTTTCTGCTCCTGTCCCTGTCTCTTGGTCTCAGTGGCAGTTCTGGCCAGGGGATACCATCAGCTCCTGCATCCTCCTTGTCCATGCAAAGCACCTCAACTCCTGGGGCTGCTGTCAGCTTCCATGGTGTTTGCAAGGCTGAAAAATGGCTCCTGTCAGCTTTCAGTCTTCTTTGCCTTGTGAAAGCCCCAGTCTGCAGGGAAGGCAGGAGAACTGGCTGTCAGCGAGCAGATAACACTGCACTGATTTATATGCTGCTCACATCTGCAAAGTTTTTCACTGCAGCAATAGATCCCATTATGTTCAGTCTTCATTTTTGTTTTGTTTTAAAGATTTTGATAACTTTTACCAATAGGCAGTGGAATTTTTTTCCTATATTGTGCTGCATTCATGAATTTTTCTAGCTGTAAAGGTTGATGACAGTTGCTTGGTAAATGCTTTTTACTTTGTAAAAGTATGAAATAAGTTCTATCTTTCTCATAATGCTAGAATTGCAGGTTTTTAAAACTTTTAAAAAGTGATCTTTTCAAAACTCAGATTGTCATGAACAAGATTTTTCTTTTTTTCTTGCAGTGATGTAGAAGTGATTTTGGGTGGTTGAAGGTAGTGCTTGGATCAGCAGTAATGCTGTGTAACTGCAGAAATGTTCCATTTCTTGTTGTGACAAGAGTAACAACTGGTAATAGATAAGTGTGAAGGGAAAAACTTTACATGTATATAGATACAGAAAAATCCCTAAGAATAACTGTCATTTAAAATGTAGTTAAAAAAAAAAAAAATCACTGTCCAAACAATACAGAGGAAGATTAAAGCAAGGCCTAACTGGTGGTGCTTTCAGAAGGAAATCTTGCATGTCCAAAAGCTACCACTATCTGAAAGTTCTTGTTATTGGAAATTTTTCTTTCTAATTCCCTAATGTGAGACAGGTAAGGGTTACGCTACATTAATCATACATGTGCTCACAGTTCCTGCCAGTAGTGCAGCTTTCCAGCTGTTTCAACTTCAAAACAGCTGCAAATCTTCTGCGAGTAAAAAAATTGTGAGCTAAACTTTTGGATATAAAAAAAGTCCATATTTGCTTTCTTCCAAAAGTAATCTGAAACGACCTGAAGCATTTTAATAGACAAATAACTAATGAGCACGATAGCATTTGTTTAAACTATGGTAAGTCAGATTTTGTGTAAGCTCCCTTGTATGGTAGCAGCAAGGGCTGGGAGCAGTAGCAGGGAAGCAGAAGGAAGCGTAGGGATAGTGTGTACTTTTCTCTTTGACCCATTTAGGCTGCAGTCTCACATTTGCTTTAAGTTGATCCATGTGTATGTGGCTGCTGACAGCAATTCTCCTCGCCCCAGCTACATTCTGCCGCCGTGAGAGCTTGGGAGGCTGCTTGTTGAGTTACATGAGGGAACTGGTCCAAATGAAGATTCAGCTTTTTTTGTTGGTTGGGTTGATTTTCAGCACAGCAAATTCCCTCATCTGTATCAGTGTGTGGCCATGTAAATGTCATGTTGGAGGTGGGAACACTGTCTGCAGGAACAGCTTGGGCTTTAGCGTCATTTAAAACAGTCATGATCCAATTCCTTCAATGCTGGTGAATCAACAGATTAGGGTTTTGTTAGGTTTTTCTAGCTTTTGGTTTTTTTTAATGTCAGCATTGACTATGGTTTTCCAGTGTAACAACATAAGTGAAGTTCAATTAGGACATTATGAGCAAGCAATTCTTTAGCTGTGCTAAAAAGAATAATTAAGCAGGGCTGAGAAACGAGCAAGCTGCTGTCTTGAGGATGATGGGCAAGATTAGCAATAGGTTACATGCAGCCCCTGCATCAACCGTATGGCTTCTAGTCTGTTGTTGAAGTGTGGGTTGCAGTTAGATGGATAATGGGAATGAAATTATAGCAGTAGGAGTGCCACCTGTGAGGGAAGCAGAATTCCAGAAAAGGAATGCAGAAAATCAGAGGAACCACTTGTGATGCCAGATTTTTCAGAGTGGGTAAGACAAATTAATTCAAATGGCCAGTTGCTGTATATGCAAAGAGGCTGTCCGTGTGTGAATGGTATCATAGGGTCAGGGAATGGAAAATGTGCTTGAGGAGGGGGGTGGGAGAAGTTATGTGGGTGTTTTGCAGGCCTGCTTTGGCATTAATGGAATACAAGGGCCAATTTTGAGGGAATGAATACTTAAAGAAGTACAGATAAGTGCTGAGAAGAGATGTTAACAGCAAATTTTCTAGGTGAAAGAAAAGTAGCTTAGTATCAAATACTTAAAAAGTGGATGCATCAGTGACCACTATCTGTATTTTTAAGCCATTAATCATAAAGATGCATGTGTTAGTTTTGCTTGCCCCAGTTTTTGCTAGTGGTGGCGAGAGCTCACAAAATGGCTCCTGTGAACGTGTCCAACAGATCCAATCCCTGGTGGCTCTGAAATGATGGACGTGCTGGTGGCCAAAGCTGAGCCAATTAGAGATGTTGGTTACACCTCTGTGAAAAATATATTTAAGAAGAGACCAAGGTGGGGGGGGGGACACACACTTCTTTTGGCCGGAGGAGAGGAAGTGGTGAAAATATGTGAGGGGAAACAACAACAATGCAGACACCAAGGTCAGTGGAGAAAGTGGGGAAGTGGAAGCTCCAGACACTGGAGCCAAGAATCTTCTGTGGGCCGTAGTGAAGACCATGGTGGAGCGAGATGTCCCCCTGCAGCCCATGGAGTCCACGGGGAATGTTAAAATCCACGCGCAGCCCTGCGCCAGAGCGGGTGGATGCCTGGAGGAAGCCGTTGCCCAGCGGGAGTCTCAGTGGAGAAACAGGCTTTTGCAGACTGAATTAAGTGCCTACGCTGATGCCTGAGAGAGACTGTGGTTCAGCAAAGAGGAAAAAAGCCTTGCTCCCGAAATGGAACAGCCAACTTGGAGGTCTGATCCGTGGACAAAAGACCCCATGCTGCAGCAGTTTTTGGAAAAAACTGTCTGCCCGTGGAGGAAACTCACGTGGCAGGGTCGGGCAGACTGCCATTTGTGAGATTTGGGACCCGCGGCTGAGCAGAAGAAAGGATTCCCCTCCCCTGAGCAGTGGAGAAACATTTCGGTGATGAACTGACCTACCCCTACCCCCGCCATGCCTTGTTCTCTTGTGCAGCTGCTGGGAGGGAGGGAGGGGGGTGAGTGGAGAGATGGTGTTTTTGAAGGTTTTATTTCATTCCTCATTTACTTCTCTGATTCTGTTAACAATAAAAGTTGCAGCCTGTTTTATGCCCTGGTGCATCTTTTTCTCCCAGTTTTCCTTACCTCAACTCATGAGCCCTGGGTGTATTAATTTGTGAGTGCCTGGCATTTGGCCAGAGTCAAACCACAACAATACATGGTTGTTCTCTTTAGCTGGGTGAGTGAATGAGCCTTTGGCATGCTCTGGAAAGGCTTTACCAGGACAGAGGGGACCTGCAGCTGGTAGATGGGGTGCTCTCGTGGGAGGCAAAATGGACGGGTTGGGTTGTTGTCAGTGGGCAGAGAAATTGAATACAGGTCTCTGCACTGAGATAGGCTGGGTCTGGACCTACGAAGATAAAGAGGAGACATCAATCCTTCAGTAAACAGGTCTGGATTAAGTATTTTTTATTTCACAAGGTTATTTTTAACACGGATCAGTTTACTGGTTTCATTTTCTGTCCATTGCCATAAACAGTTTTGCTGGCACAGCTGGTGAAATATCACAGGGAAAGGGCCAGGAGCTGTTTTATTCTGCTGAGATAACAGGAACAGAGTGTACCCTTGGGCAGTCCCTGAAGCAGGTCTGCCAGGTGACATAGACACTGGGGATGCATCAGTTGGAGCAGGGCCAAGCGTTCACACGCTCCACGCTGCTTAGCCTGGAGACTGACACATCCCATAGAGAGGAACTGGGGAGTTCTTGTGTGGAAGAGCTTGGGTTTGGGGATGTCTGGTGCACCCACAACCAGATGGCAAGATGGGGATTTGGAGCTTGGCTTGAGTTAGGCAGAGCATGGGCTTGAGGCCAGCATGGTCATCACTTTCCTCACGGGCAATTAGGTGTTACTGGGAATAACTCTTATCTAACCTTGATAAAATTAAACTTGTTATTGTGCTGGGTCAGCACTACTTCAATGTCCTGCTGTGCTGCTACTTTTACTGCTCACTAGCCTTTTTCCTTACAGGCTCACAGGGATAAATCTGTTTTTCGCTCCCAAGTATTGTGCGTGTGGCTGGAAATGCTCAGTGTGAGCACTGCAGCCATCACCTTGCTTCCCTCCCTGCCCCCACCCTATTGCTTGGGTTTATAATGTTTCTTGTCTTCGATCACAGGACTCTACCCTTGATTAAGCTGCTGGGACCAGCCTTCATGAGTGTAGCCCCACTGATAGTCCTGCACTTTCCCTGTTGTGCCTTTGTTTGTTTGTTTTACTGATTTGTAATACAAATAACATAGAAGCCTGGCATAGAGCAAAGAGCAGGAAATTCATTCAGGCTTTGAGCTGGGAATTGCTGAAATTGAAAGATGTGACAAAGCACGCAGGGATGCTCACACATAAAAACTACTCTTTTTTCCCTTTTTTTGGAGTTCTTTTTGGGAGCCTTTTCAAAGACAGAAATAGAATGAAAACCCACACGCAGAACAAAATCTGCACATAAAATTCAGTTGGTAAAGTAATTCAAATGCTGGAAATGAATACGCAAGCAAAAACCATCCAAAATGTTTCCTTTAATAGAATCTGGTGTTTGTTACCATAACAATCCTTTTTGCAAAAGAAGGATTAGTGCTGTTAACATGACTCCATTCTCTGATTCAGGTAGCACTAGTTTCCAGGGCCTGTTGAACAAATTGCAGAAAGGGGGGAAAATCCATATGCCTGGATTTTGATGATGCAGTTTAGTATCATAATAACAATTAATTTAAGCTCTGGCTTTTTACCTCCTGTTATTTCCCTAGAAACTTACGCTTCCTCCTGACAAGTACTATGAAATAGCACTGTCACGGCCTTGGTCACACTGAAGGAAAGGCTGCAGATGAGCAGGCAGAAGCCAGATAAGAGCAGTGTAGAGCTGTAGCTGCTTGACATTACTGACTTTTAAGGATCAAAAAAAAGGTGTAATTCCTCTTCCACAGGGGAAGAGAACAAGATGTTTCTGTAGTAATGAGATCATAAAAGGAAGAAAATTGCTTGTAAAGAATAGGTCTGATTTTCCCTCTTTTCCTATTTTGCTCCTATTATAACTTAAGCTGCAGTTTTGCTTTCAACTGCCTCTTGTGTAAGCATTTAATATTTCCAGTATATTCTACAAATCTATTTTTCTGACAGTGATTTCTGGCCTAAACATTTTGTTTTGTAATAACCACTGTTTCCTCTGTCAAAAGAATGGAAATTATCTGAAATAAAAGGATAGTAGTGTTCAGTGGTCCTATCTGCACTTACCACTTCAGGTCTGCTGTGTCAGTTCTAAGTATTGAGGTTGGCATTGGATGAGATGATGATGGTGTTTCTTTCAGCATGCTTGGAGTAGATGGGTAGAAACACTTATTTTTTAGTAGGCTTGGAACTAAAAGCTGAAAAAGGCTTTTTGTTTTTCACTGCAGATTCAGGAGTGTGATAGACTTTACTACTCTGTAGCTTGGTGATGCAAATGAATTAGAAATTAAGAAATAACTTATTAGAAACTGCTTGCTTAGCAATGTATATTGCCTGCTTAAACATCTGCTGTGTTTGCCAAAGCAAGATAAAAAATGAAAAACTATAGACAAAAGCAAGGACTTTGATCCAGCTTGTATTTGTGGACCCCTAAAGCAGGCTGAAACCAGAAGCTGTTGTTTGGACTTAGACCAGAAACTTAGAAGCCATGCACAAAACAGAAGAAGACTTGTGTTTACTTCCTCCTGAGACCCCCGGAGCCCACAACCAATACCAATGCACAGGTGTGAGCACATGGAAATGACTTTTGAACTCATTATAATACGAAGCGGGGATAGGTCATGCATATGTATAAACATATTGTGAAACTCTATGAATGTGTAACATGTAACCAGATATATACTAAGCAATACCGTGCTGAAGTGTGTGTGTCTTTGGAGGGCTACCTCCCACGTGCCCAGCACTGCAATAAGCATACCTACTTTACAACTTAAAATTATATAAGTTGTGAAGTTTGTCATTCCGTGAATCATTGGGAGCTTGATTTTGTGTGTTGATTACAGAAGTGCAAACTTGTCTCTTTCTCTCACTTCTCCCCCTGCCTCCCCCTCCACCCTGGTGGTATGATGAGCCTTTGAGAAATAAATGGGAATGGCATGGTATGTGCTCCATACGTCGCAAAATTTCTGTAGTTGTAGACTTTTGTTCTTTTGTTCTTTAAAGGCAAATTTATTACTGTTTTACTGGTGAGGGAAGGGGGACGATTTTTGAAACCTTGCTGTTGGGCTTGTCTTGCCTTTTTAAAAAGATGCTGTTCCCTGCCCTGCTCCCAAAGGTACTCAGATACCAATTTGCTTGCCATCACTAAATTGCAAGGGCATCATGAAATGTAAGCTTTGACCTCAAAGGTGCTATTGTGGTTTAAAAAAAGAATCCCAGCATCTGTCAAAAACCTGCAAGGCCCAAAAGAGACAATGCCTATTGCAAGTTACTAATAAAAGATGCACCTAAGAGACTTGTTTTACCCCTGTATGATTGTGTTATAAGTTGTGCTTCTGCATAGCAATTCAGAAAAAAATGCAATACTTAATTCTGAGTGTTCCACATGATGATATTCCTTTATTGTACTGAGATAGTAGCTGCAGGTTTTTAGAGCAGGGTCACATTGAAACTTTTTAAAAAGCTGTCCTACTGGATAAAATGGAGAAGAAAAACAGGAAACTGTTGTCCTGCGTGTTCTATAACCCAGAGCATGGCAAGGTTTAAAGGTGTGTCTGTTCTTTTCCATACTACAGAGAATCTCAGTTCATTGGCGTTTGTAACATTGTGATGGTATCTGATGAATACTGAGTGGGACAGACTGCAAAAAAATTGCATTGCATTGTTGGATATTCCCAATGTTTGGGCTAAGATCCTCAGATCCTCAGGCTTGTTGCACCCTTGCAGCTGGCTGGACCAGCTCATGGGGACCATATGGTGAGGCTGGCAGTGCGGGCATTGCCGGATGTGAGGGCTGAGTGAAGCCACGCTGGGAGTCAGAGCAAAGATGGAGACAGGAGGGAAACAGCGAGTGCAAGGTTCTAAAAATGCCACCCAGCTAGCAAGGAGCTGTTGGAGTGGGAGGATGTTCAAGGGCTGGTCGACATAATACAGTGCTGTAGGTCTGCTGGAGGGAATTGCTCATCGTCCCAGTACTGGAGCTTGCAGCTGCTCGGCAGCTCCTCCCTGCACTGACCCTGTTGCTGGGAGAGCAGTATCCCAATGCTTAGCAAGGCTTGTGGCTGCCACTGCTCAGTTTTGAGGACTTCTCATGTCGAGGACTGGCAGCATGAATGAGTATTTGGACTCTTTTCTTGTTTGTCAGCAGTAACTGGAGCACTGGCTGGAGAATTAATTTTGATCAGTTGTTTTCTTAAGCCCAATTTCTCGATGTGTGAACATCGGCTCTTCAGATACCAACAGATTAAATCACTGTATTTATAGTTAAATAAAATATTATGGAGACACGTTTTTCAGCTCTGGAAATGTCAGATTGGTGAGCTAGGCAGAAAAGATTGGAAGTCACAGAATGACATACTTTTGGTTGTTATCTGACTGGGGTGAGGGCACTCTACAATGGTTTGGTTGTGTACTGCAGTACCGGGGTGGCAGCCATCTAGTTGATATCTGTCTCTTCTTGGACTCTGTGAAGTGGCTTCTTGAATCTGGGAAGGAATCAGAAGGAGTACAAGGTATCTTGAAGTTCCCTGTGGAGAAATCTAGAAGCATGATTGCTAATGCTAACTTTTCCAGCTATTTTTTTCTTAGTATTACATAAGATACCAGAAAAATAGAATTTTGTTGTCATGTTAAATTCAAGGGGCGGAGGTGGTGATGAGGAAACAACAAAGCTTTTGATCTTTCTTTGGTAAATAGGAGACTGGTTACAGAATGTAAATGTTTATCTTAGATGATACTGTAAGCAGTACATTTCTTTCTCTCTTCTCACAAATAAGGACAAAACCAAGTTAGTCATTAAGATACACATAATTTCTAGGATGATTCTTGTCCTGAATTAAGTTATTTATTTTGGGGATAAGCAGCAGTGTAACAGTTGTCTTGTTTTGCCACAAACTGTATGACTGATATAATACCACAGAGCAGCTTGAGGGAGTCCTAGTACACAGAATTAAAGCCTTCTCTGGTCTGCTGAAGGTTGACTTAAACATTCAGAGAAATAGCATTTCCTAAGTAGACAAGTACCTTTCTCTAAGATCTCTTTGGTATTTTTTCAGTAGACAATGACTGGTCACCCCTAAAGTAATTCTGCTTTAAAATACTGATGGTGGATGAACAGCTCAGCTAAAAATACTTATATTACTCAAACAAGCATACTGTTTGCTTAGGATGGATTATGATGAGTTAATTATATTTCAACATTTGAAATCAGGAAAAGGTTAAATACTCAGAATATTAATGGTAGCATGGGGACAGGACCAGCTCAATGGTGAAAATAGCTTATGAAAGAAATTAATTTCAAGTATCTTCCTCTGTGTTATTATTTTTTTTCCTCTTTTGGTATGTGCCATGTTTTTGAAGGGAAGCTGATTTGCTGCTATTGCAAAATGAGTTTTTGGTACTCAAGTGCATCTTTTTCCCCCCAACTGCGTATAAACTGATTCTTTCTTAAAAACAGAAGGAACAGGCTGTAACGTGTGAGATAAAATTATGGAAAGTCTGGGTGCTAGTTAGTACCTGAATTTTGGAAAGATGTGGTATTTGTATTTGAGGCAGGTGAGAGCCGGTCCAGGGCCTGCTGATGGCAGTGGAAAAATTACTCACCTTGTGGGCTTTGGATCATCCTTGAGTAGCTTAACATGCCCACACCTCCCTTGGATGGTGGTGTATCCTTCCTCTGCTCTTCTTTATCCAAATGTGTAACACCTGGCTGACCAACGTGCCTTAAAGGATATCTTGCAATAATTCCCACGTGAGCAGGAAGGAGAAGCTGCTGCTTTGTGGCAGCTCCTGTTTGGCCGGAGTCCTGCTGACCCCAGCTGCCCGGCTGGAGTCACTTCTTGTTAAAGCCAGCATCTTTGGCAAAAGGTTGTTCAGAGGTGAAGCATTTTTACCATGTTATTAGTGATGATGATGTAGGGATTTGCATAAAATTAAGATGTGTGGTCTGTGCATGAGCTGGTGGTGTTCTGCGAAGCATTGTAGAGTTGCCATTGCTTCCTGTGAGCAGTGGTGGCCACAGCAGGCACTTCTGGGCCCCTTCCGCAAGCTGCTCATGACATCTCTGAAGGGAGCAGATGAGTGTTTCCTGTAAATGCATGTTCTGGAAACATCTGCCCGGCACATTGAATTAAAGGATTTTTCTTGATGTGCTGTCTGACCCTGTATGCTGAGGAACTTGAGTGCTCTGTTTTCCTCATGACTTCCTCCATCTTTTTCTTAAGCTGTCTTTTCTGCACATTCTTCTGAAGCTGGAGCTGTGGGGTCAGATTGGACCTTGCTTCCCGCATCTGTCCCAGCAGCTGGACCACTTCCTGCCATGAATCATCCGAAACACACTTCTTTTTCTTTTTATTGTTTTATTTAAGGGTGAAGGCACATTTGTTTCCTGAAGCCACAAGCTAATCTAAGTAGTCTGGCAGACAAGCCTCAAATGAAGGCTGGGGTACGAAAGTGTTTGGAGGAAGGAAGTGCCTCCCATCGTTGGGATCACGGGCAAGCCAGGAGCAGAGCTCCTTTCCTTATGGACTTCGTTTGTGGTCAGAGGAACAGCAAACTCCATCATTTCTTGGAGGGCTGCTGCAAAATGTCCTCTCTGTTTGCACAGCAGTGTCAAATACACCATGACCTCTGTTCTTTGGCTACAGCTAATCAAGTGCTAATTGGCAAATGGTGTTAAGGGAGAGGGTCATAGTCTTTTGTCTGAGAAGTCTTGGTTATGGCTTGGATCCTCTGTGGGGCTGATATTTGTGGCTCAGTTTTCCAGAGCTCATTGATTGCATGTGTTTCAATTTTAGCAGTCCAAAACAAGGCTTTTTTTTTTTTTTTCTTTTGGTACTGAGGGCTGAGGCTAAATAGTTCCTGAAACTTGAGAGGTCATTGTATTTCACAAAGAGATGAAATCCAAAATCCACCTCCTTAATTTTGTCTTAAAAAAAGCCCCCAACACTAAAAGCCCCCAACCTGAAACCACATTAACTGCATAGTTGTTAAACTTTTATTTTCCTTGTTAATTTTTCTAGGGAAACGTCAGATCCATCACTTGGGAAACCAGCTTCAACTCAATCAACATTGTCTGGATACTGCCTTTAATTTTTTCAAGATGGCTGTGAGCAAACATCTAACCCGGGGCAGAAAGATGACCCACGTCATTGCTGCCTGTCTCTACCTGGTGTGTAGGACAGAAGGAACTCCTCGTATCCTTTCACAGTTATGAAATATAAATAAATAAAAGACATACTTTTGGCAAGTCAACTCTCCCTGTTAGACCTTGTTTCAAAATGTGAAAAGGTAAGTGTTTAAGAACTAACTTGATTATTGCTGGTTTTATACATTGAAGTGAATAGGAATGTTTTCTGTGGTCCAAGTAAATTTGTTCCCTTTCTAAATGTACAGTACTTAGTATTTCATACTATAAATGTCACCATGCCTCTCATCAGTAATTCTGAATTTCTTCACAACATTTTCTTCAAATATAAAATTGCACTTCCCCTGTGCTTTGCTAGGGTTTGTTATTTGTGGAGTATTTTTTTGGGGTTTTTTTGTTTTTCTCTTTTAAAGCAAATGACAGTTAACCCCAAACCTCCTGCAGTGTCAGCATCAAAGAACAGATTAGAGTTCCAGTGGGTTTTCCATCAACATATTTGGATTTCCTTCTTTTAATACTTGCAGGAAGGATGGTATCATTCCTGTTCTACTTCTAAAAAAGAAAAAAAAAAAGTTTGATCAATTCTGAAATTTGCCCAAAAATCATATAGGAAATCAGTGGCTGGAGGTGCACACAGGACAGATTTCCAAGTGAGTACTCCCTGCTTTACCATCCCTATTTTTGTCTTGAGGAACTTCATTGAAATCCACATAAACTTTAAATACTGATCACCATCCAAATTTATTTGTTTTATCTATTTTTCTTTCTTTTATGTTGTGTTTCAGTTGCTGGAATTCAGAATTTAGTATCAAACAATTCTGAGCAACCTGGTCTAGTGAAAGGTGTCCATACCCAGGGCATGTCCACATCTTCAGTATTGTGTTTGATTTGATGCTTTTTCTAGATTGCTGCTCTCATTCTATATTTTGGCAGTTGAACAGTTTAGCTTTCCTTTTAAGATTGCGGTGATTTTTTTTTTTTGTAGTTTCAGAAACTATATTCAGTATTCTAAAAGTAGTGCTTTCTGATAGTGTTATTGTATTTGCATGTTTAAAAAAAAATGTGGTTTTGCAGGAATAATGGAATTAAAAGGCAGTCTTGCCTATTATACTTGTCTTTCCTAATGTAAAGTCTCCGTGTGAACTTTGAACAGTAGCACTCTATCACTGCCATAAAGACAGTTGGTAATGTATCTTCCAGGTAACTACCTGAAAGAGGGTAGGATTAGATTAGCTATTACGAAATTCTTTTCTGTGAGGGTGCTGAGACACTGGCACAAGTTGTCCAGAGAAGCTGTGGCTGCCCCATCCCTGCAAGTGTTCAAGGCTGTGCTGGAGTGGGCTCTAAACAACCTGGTCTGGTGGAAGGTGTCCCTGCCCGCAGCAGGGGTGTTGAAAATAATTTTTAATGTCCCTTTTATGATTCTGTGTTATATTTATGCTCACGTCACATGTTTGAAGTAATTCATTTACAGTTGTTATTTGATACTTCTGAATGATAGTCCAGCTGTAATATGCAAATCGATTTTCCCCCACTGATAGTGATAAAAAGCATTTGAAGAAGCGCAGGCTCTAAGAGGCAGACAGGTACAGCCATCTGTGCAGCAAGTGTGGCTAACATTTAGCAAACAAATAAAGCAAAAATAATTGATTTGTTTTTTAACTCTCTTTAGAGTATTTCAGCATGTATCTCAGTTATGTGCAATATGTACTGGTCTGGTTGACACTTCATAAATACCTAAATGAATTTCCCAGATTTCTTTGTTAAATGGAGATAATATCCTGTGCGACACCTCACCTTAAATACTAGGAGTAAAGTATGAATAAAGCTGCAAAGACGAGCTCTGTCTTTCTATATCAATAGCACAAAGTACTCCACCCCCATTTACACAGTTACTATGCTACCTGGGAATTAAAAAGTTGTTGTGCATGTCCATATGGCTCAATTTTTTTAGTGTTTATTTTTTAAAAAGTCTATTAGATAAACTTAATTTTGTAGCTGATACTAAGAGTTTAACCTTTGTCATCTTGAGAGAAGGAGTTCATTGAGCTTCTGCCTGTGTTCCACTGTGGTTTTGTTTGTTTGTTTGTTTGGTTTGTTTTCTGTTACTATTTAAAATCCAGTGTTAAAAAACAAACCCCAAATAAAATATGGACTCTGAACATTGAAATATTTTCTGGTATCTTTTCCTGTCATGAGAAACTTCAAAACCCCAGGGCTACAGGTGCAAATTGCTGACCTTTGAAATTAGAATACATTCAAGGCTCTGTAGATTAATTATGATGATCAGCATGTTATACTTGTTCCCAGCTTAAATCTGGCAATACAGATGTGCTACAGGAGGCAGGGGTGTTCCCAGGGCCTTTGGAGCAGAGGGGCCAAGAGCATGTGTAGAGAGGATGGCCATGTAACAAAGTGCTTTAACAAGAATTAAAATGCATATTCAGGGTAATAAACTTGCCATTGGTTTTAGTCTTCTGGAGAACGTACTGAGAAGGGCTTAGAAAGAGGAACAATACACTGAATAATGCTGTACATAGGACGTGCAGTATTTGTAACACTTCAAGATTTATATACACTTCTCAGTAGAGTTCCTGAATTTAAAGCATTCATTGTTATTGTGTTTGTTTTAGAACTCTAACAAAGAAATGTGGGAGAAATTTAGAAAAGGAAGTTAAAGGCTGAAGATTGGTGAATGTATTTTGGAGAAAAGAGGTGACATGGAAGAACTAGTGAAGGGGAGCAGCATCCTCAGAGCTGAGAGGCAGCTCATTGGTTTTGGGTGGCCCAAATGACTTATCTGAGTGACTCGGGAGTTGTGGAGGCAAGAGAACCTGGGAACAGAATAGTCTGTTAGCAGTAGAAGACATCATGTTTCTTAAAAAGTTGTGTGGTAGAAGGGGCAAAAAGGCCTGGGGAGGTACAGGGAGATGTAGTAAGGGACTGCAGTGACAAAAAATGTTGTGTTCTTGTGGTAGAACCAAAGGAGTGGGAAGCATTTGTAGAGGGAAAAGAGAATTTAATTGTGTCTGCAAGTTCCGTTTGAGGGAGTGGAATATATTTATCTGACGTGGTTATCTGCTTCTTCTTCTTTGTTTGTAAGGTACATGTCGCCAGCCAGGCTCTGTGAAAATGTGAAGAATATTGTAGCCAAGTCTACTGGTGCAGTCTGAATTATGCCTGAATAAACCTCAGCTTGAAATAGGAAAACATTATGTTCTCCTTGGTTCTTACGTTTTATTTAATTAATGCAAAAATGCAAAATATTCTGGTAACCCAAATTTTTTGGTGTCAACAAATAGTTCTAGAACTTCAGGAGAAAATACAAGTTTATTTGTCTGAAGAGCAACTTCTATTTGTAATCCTTTGGAAAGTTTTATATATATTATTTGACATGTGAATTGATTTTCATCAGTTTATGGTTTTTATTAGGTTATGTGATACAATCCCCCACAATGCAGCCACTTTGGCATAGCTTTTCATTTGCCTTCCTTTATTGCTTGTCAGTGTTAACGTTTTCCAGGGAAAACAGCTTGCTAACTATTAGCTGGATTTGGGAGGTGTTTCATCCTTCTGATGAGTTGCCTATAAAAACTTTATTATTCTCTTTATAAAATGTGTCTATATTATCAGTTTTAGAAGTGAAGATATAATGCAAAGAATCCATCTTAAGGAGACAGTGATTTTTAAACCCTCAGGTGTGATGGAACCTGTTGTCCCTCTCCCAGGGACTGAGGGACGCTGAGTGTTTCCAGTGATGTCAGACTTTGTCTGGCACTGCCAGTGCTCCGGGCAGTTTAGACTCTGGCTTTTAATTTGTTTCTTGGAATAGTAACAGTCCTCAGTTGTTTCTCTTTAATGCTTTGAACAGCTTTTCCACCCCTACACGTTTGAATGGAAACAAAGGGTGCTTTAGCTGGTCCTGCCATTCCTGAGAGAGAGAGAGCTTGGGAAGAGCCAGGCAGGGTGTTTGAGTGACTTACGGGCTCAGCTGTAACCCATGGCTGCCCCAGAGTCACTCAGGAACAATGACAGCCTAGCCAGGATTTTCCAGGTGGGATATCAGTTTATTTTAATCAAAGAACTGTTCATTCTGTTTGCAATCCTGTGACTGTACACAATGGTTAGAAAAACTGTGTAACTGTTCACTATTTTGTGTAATATTTTCCAATGCTACCACCTGGGGTTTTTTATAGGAACATTTTACGTGGCAAATGTCTTTTATCCCACACACATGCACCTTTTTTATTTTATTTATTCTTTTCCTTTGAAGCTCTCTGAAAAATGCACCCTTAGTTTTTAACCAAATCCTGTCTTGTCAAAGCATAGTAAATAAAACCTTTCCCACATGAGAAGAGTCCCTGCAAAGTTCCCTCACCAGCTATATTGTGTAAATATCCCTCTGTTTGCCTCTGGAGGTAAGTTCAGGGTAGGTTTTTCTCCCTCCAGTAAAGCTGATCGGTCTCAATGCTGGGGGGCTCTCTGAGCTGGACAGCCTCTGAGACTGAGGTTGAGTTGTTCAGGGAGTCTTTGGTGGCTTTTTTTTTTGTCAGAGGACAGAGGTGGGATCCTCCTGGGGTCAGACCAAGGCAGCCAAGTGAGGCCTCTCTCCTGAGTTGTTTCCAAAAGAACATTTCTGATAAATGTTGAAGAAAAATAACGTCTTAAATTTGGGCGTTGGGAGCAGGAGCCTGTCAGGAGAACGTTTGGTGCCTTGAAGTCTTTCAGATGTAAACTTGAGCTGGGTGGGAAAGCATAAGGAGCTTTTCCTCCCAGGCTTCCTCTGCTCTGTGAACCTCCCTTTTGTCTGAGGGGAGATCATGAAGGCATTGCTGGATCCCAGCAGGCAAGAAGGGTTTGGAAAAAAACTGGGCATCTGAATGGGGCAGCACTTTGTTAGTTCCTATCTGTCTGCAGTACTTGTACTTTATTGCCAAGCTATTTTAAAGTCTCCTGGTTTAATGTGTTTATTTTCATGTCACAGTAAGGGAAGTTGAGAGTATTTATCTTCATTTCCAGGTGCAGAACTGAGACTAAGTGACACATTTAGAGTTACCCAGAAAATCTGTGATGGAATAAGGAACTGGTTTGTTCCTACTGGGAACAAGCTACTGGGCTTTTCTGCCATGTTGGTCTTCCAAGAGGAGTTCAGCTAATTCCCTCTCGAGCATTAGCAGCTCTGTCAGCTGCCATGCTGTCTTGGGAAGCTTTGTATAGCCTTGCCATGAGAACCTTTGATGGATACATTCTTTGTTTCTCTACTAACACTTCAAGGTCTGTCTCTGCCAGGAAAAGGGCAAGACTTCCTTTTTTATTAGAAATGAAAAATTAGATCTGCAGCAATCTTTTGACCTCTACTAAAACTTCCTGGAGCCAGCAGGCCCTAGTGCTCCTGATTAAAAAGTTAACTTTTGAAATTAGGCTTTAATAAAAAAAAAAAATTAAAGCTGTGGTTAGAGAGGTTAATAAAACCAGTTTCTATTTCTCTCTGGTTAAGGACTTTCTTTTTAGTAACTGACCTTTTACCTTTTTTTTTTTTTTTTTATTAACTGCTGTTGCATTGAAAATGTATTTTGTTCAAGTGTGCAGTGTGACAAGGACATAAGAGAATAAAAATGGATTTTAAATTGCACAGATAAAATACATACAATATTTACTGAGGCAGATTACTTCATTTCACTGTGTGGTAAAAAGATGCCAAGATCTTACTTCATACGAAGTTGAATAAAATGGAACTGACCTACAATGATTATACAGTCTAACTGCTTGACCAGTTCAGGACTGACCAAAAGTTACAGCATGTTGTTAAGGGTGTTTTCCAAATGCTTCTTAAACACTGACAGGCTGGGGGCATCAACAACCTCTCTAGGAAGCCTGTTCCAATTTTGACCACATTCTAGGTAAAGAAATGTTTCCTAATGAAGCATTTGCTTGTACTTGAAGGCTTACAAAAGCCTTGTTCACTTAATTACAAAATGAAGTTTTAAAATTGCTGTGTTTTTGAGTGGATGGATTTTACCTGGAAGAGTTTTGTCTATTAAGAAAAAATTGCTGCCTTAAATAGGGTGTGACTGTTGTTGCCCCATGTCATTTGCATAGATTTCCAAAGAGTTAGGTGTTTGGTAATGTTTGGCTTGTGTGATCATTCCTATTTGGTACCACAGGAGAAAATGCTGGAGATGTAGGGAAGAGGGTAGCCAGGGACAGCAATAGAAATTTGGTTTCTGCACCTTAATTTCTCCCCATCACCCTCTCCTCCAGCTAGGGCTGGACCTGGTCAATTTCAACAGCAGGGCTCATGATCTGAAGCCTGCATATCCAGTCTGCTTTTCCATGGAATGAAGGAGAATCACGTCACCTTTCACTTGCAGTGCTGCCTCACGCATTTTTTCCCTATAAAGAGATAGGTATAAAGCAAGCATGGTGCTGAGAGAATGATGTGTTTCATGTTTCCAGTTGGTGGGAAAGTAAAATTTTCCTTTCCATGTGCTCATTGATGTTGTGTATTCCACTGTGAGGCTCTGTCCTCTTTTCTGCTGCATCCCCTTACTGCCAGGGCTGCTCATGGATGGGCAGCAGTGGGACAAGGAGGCAGGAGGAGCCTCTCAGTTACCTCACCTGGCCTCAGCTGTGTTGCAGGAGAGCCTGCGTTTCCCTAGGTCCTCTGGACGTCTTCACAGTGTCTGAAGTGGTTCTGGGTACTTGAATTACTCCACTTGTGTCTGGTGGTTTGTAGTGTTTTTTAAAGAGAATTCCTTCTTGAGGAGAAAATAACCTGAAGCCTTTCAAACTGGTTGTGTGGTCCTGCACCTTGGGGGACAAGGCTGGGGACATGGTTAGTGGCCCTCAGGTTCTCCTCTTGTCCCTTGGAAGGGAAAGCCATAAACCTTACTTGTGCCTGACTCAGATGTGGCAGGAAAACAGTGAGCGTGATTGCTGACTGGAATTATCCTGCGGGGTGCCCTGTTCTGGAAGTCACTGAAGCTTTCTGGTGGGAGACTGCAATTTTAATGTGGAGATTCTGTACTTGGGTGATTTCCTTTGTTCCTTTAAGATTCTGAAAATATAAAAGGGGAAGGGAACTTTTACATTGTGGTGTGTGTTAACTCAACATCTGACTGTTTAAATCCTTGTGCTAAATGCCCATTATGGATGCTGCAGGGAGGGAGGGGAAAAGCTGCTGTAAGTGCAGTAGTGATAATTGACCCACTTAAGAGAGCTGCTCTAATTTTGCATGTTACAGCATCCTGGAAATTCAGATAAGAATGTTGATCTCTCCAGCTAATAGGATTTCTAAATATATCATCCAAAAGAAGCAGGAGGACTGTAATTTTGCGCGCATGTGTGTGTGTGCTCAGGCTAATGTTTTGTTTAAGAACTGCACACTCTGAAAATTTGTTTTTCTGTTCATTTGTTACTAACTCAGGATAAAATAGAGCTTGACCTTTGGTCCTACCAAGGGGACACCTGATCATGCCCCATTAAATTCACTGATGAAATTCTCACCAGCTTTTGTGTAGAGGGGTGACCAACTTCTTTCCTTTCAGGATGTTGGTACACAGCAGGTGGCTCAAACTGTCAGCTTTTCCATAATGCAGCATTAAACAAACCATCTGCAGAGATGTAGAGGGGGACAGGGTCACAAGATGGCCTATCAAGATTACAGATTTTGGCTGGTGTTGATAGCTTTGTTTTCCTCATTTAAGGGAAATTTTGCACAGTAGAAATCAAAATAATACTCTCTTGCAAGCCGTCTGCAGAAGTACTTTATTGCTTTACAGAACGGTGTGTTTCAAGTCTCTCTCTGGGCAGTTTTTTTTCAAAGCACATAGATGGGTGTGACTGTTGTGCTATGCACTGAGGTGATCTCACCTCCAGTCCTGGGGGCAGTTTTGGACACCACAATATAAAAAAGACATTAAGGTATTTGAGTGTCCAAAGGCGGGCCATGAAGATGGTGAAGGGCCTTGAGGGGAAGCTGCTGCTGCACCTACATTGTTTTCATTCTGGAGACCCTTTGCCCTTGCCCAGTCATACCCTTCTGTGTTGGGACAAACAAGATCACCCTTTGAAAGGAAGGGACGGGCTTCTGGAGAAGGTTCGCTGTAGCCTTTGTCATTGTGTGCTTGAATGACACGATGTGTCGGTAGGAGAAGTGTTTGGCAACCCTGTGCTCCGTCACCACGTCAGGCCTTGTGTAACCCAGAAATACTTACAGGAGAAACCTCTGAGCCAGATTTTTAATGTGTGCAATACTGGTCTGTTATTGCGTGCATAAAAATAATAATTAATGAGATGAATTCCATGATTTGTCTTCTTAATAATTAGGTTCTAGTTTGGGGTGTCTGAACTGATGAGGCATTCTTGTGGTAAAGGTGAAATGAGGAAAGAACCAGAAACAGGGGACAGGAGAGCTACAGAGGCATCAGTAATTCCAGGGTACAAATACGAGGCACAGCCCTCACTGGCAGCAGAGAGGGGGTGAGGCTGAAAGGTGGTGGCAGTGGCATGGGAGATAATGACATGAACAACATCAGGATGAGTTCTGGGTGATGGATTAGGGGAGGGAAGTGTGATGGCAGAGAGGCCTCCTGCTAGGGAAATAAATACAAAGGAGGGATGATAAGGAAGGGATCACACCTCTGATGTCTTTGACCTTCAGTGATCCTTGCATGCTTGTGAAAATAAATATTTAACAATCTTCTTAAAGCTTGTTTAAAAGAGGAAATAATTAGGTTGGCTCTCTGCTTAATACAGTTTATCTCTACATCTGAATTTTGGGGCTTAGAATTATAACTGGGTAGTGTTTTGACCTGATGGGAGCTAATATGTTGCTAACACCAGCTAAATAAAAACCAGTGGGGTACAGCCAGTCATTGTGTAACACATTCTTGCTTTTGTCAGAGGATATGGTGTGGGATGAGGAGGAGACGCTTCCCCTTCCTTCCCTGCATGGCCACCCCCCTCTTAAGGAAAGAAAAGAGGAAAAAAAATCAACAGAAAAAGCGTTGCCTGATGCTTTGTTTAAATAAATCTTGATAGCAAACATGATCAATTATGGTTGATGTTTTTGAGCCAGTCACTGAAAAATATTCCTGGTTGTAGCTATCACTAATATTTTATGCATTTGAAAGCTTTAAAAGTCAATTAGAAAATTAAATGCTCTCTTTCATTAAAATAGAAGATTGTGTGTTTGAATTTTAATGCAGTAAGAATGCTGCCTTAGAACACAAATTCATATTATTAGATTAATTAAGATCAGTAATGCAAAACAGGGTGAACAAAAGCCAGTGCGTTGAGACCTATAAGCCCTTCTGTGCTTGCTATTTGCAAATATTTTAGCTTGAGGTTTTCTCAGACTGTGTCCACTTTCATCATATTCCTAAGTCTTATGCAGCTTCTTTTGTCTTGCACTTTTTGATGTCATAAGAACAAAGTGAAGGTATATCAGAGAAACAATATTACCTGTCAAATTTGTTTTGTAAAAACAGGATTCATTCTCACACCTTGCCTGGCCTCATATCTTGAAAGTGGTCTTGATAATGATATCTTACATACTAATAAAGTATAAGCCTTTTAAAAATGGGTAAAGGTCCTTTGCAAGAGCTGTCTTCTTTCTTTCAGATGTTTGTCATTAGGATTTTGTTTGCATGATGTGGTCTTCATACACAAGCCTCATACTGGAATTGCTTCTCAATGAAACATTTTTAGCATTTTGTGATTCATGCCAAGTAAAATGGTGAGCTGAGCCTTTTCTAACTTTTCCCTGTTCGTCTGCCTTTACGGCAAGTCCATGTCCTTCCTCGAAGGCAAAAGAAAATGTCTTTTAAGTTCAACTGCTAGACTGGCTCAGTATTGTTATAAGTATGAATGATGTAATACTCAATCACATGGTGGTATGTCTGCTATTTTCCCCTCTTTGAGAGAGAGAATAATCTTTCCATCTTATCTGGTTTCAGCAGTCTGGGAAAATAGCAGCCTTAAATGAGGCCCAAAAGAACCAAAATCTTGATTTCTTCCAGAGCTTTTCTTTTGAAGCCAGATGTTCCCCATGTCTTCTTTATTTTGACTTGCTAATTGGAAATAAGATGTTGAAGATAACATGTGCTTTGAAGCTTGTGTATTGTGTATTTTATTTAGATTTAATCCTTTAAACATTTGACAATAAAACATAAATTGCGGAGCTCTCATCTTTAGATCAGCTGTAAGTGAATCATTTAAGTTTTCAACATCCTTCCAGTTTGGGAGAAACACAGTAGGCTCAGTGATGTTTTGACTGCATATGTTAGTAAAGTGCTATGAGATTTGCTAATCAGTATTTTTTAAATGGAGATATATTGCTGTTTCTTCAATGAAGGAGCAGCTTGGCTCCCAAAAATAAAGTCTTAGCTTATGCCTCTGCAGGGAGTAGAAATCTGAGTGCTCTTCAGATTCCTTTTGTATTGATAAGCAACGAGGAATAGTGAACAATATATTTTATATTGTCATATGTCATGAAAGAAAGGAAATTTTGAAAGGGGGGAGATTTACAGACTGAAAAAAGGAAGACATTTAGTGTGAAAAAAATAGAGTGTAACTTCTACTAGGCTATCATATTTTTATGATGGAGAGAAAACTTTGCAGTGTAAATGCATATTCAGCAACATGACTTGTACTAACTGAAATGGTAAAGTCCTTATTACATAAAAAACAGAAGTCCAAACATTGCCTCTGTCTTATTGTCAGGAGAAATTCTCACCTTTTCTGTTTTACGGTATTTTTCCTTCTGCAATTGGTCCTTTTTATTGTGCCTATAGTGGCCTTGCAGCTTCCAAGGGAAAACAAAGTTGGTTTTGTCATTTCAGGTGCTGTAACGTGTGGCACAATTCTAGGACAAACAATGAGCTGGTGTTTCAAGTTAGGCTGCAGAAAATTTGAGAGGTTACCTGAACCTGCTTATTTCTGAGAAAGCACCACTGTGTCCTTGCTTTGCAAGGACTTTGCCCTGTTCTAGTTAACTTGCATTAAAAATACACCTTTTTCCCTTCCCTAATAATTCCATGGCTTCAGAGTAATGAAGTTCTGCCTATCCTATTCTGAAGGCTGTGAGATTATAGATGCTTTTGCATGACTCTTGCTTTTGGGCAAAAGAGCTGGGCTGTCTGAATCAAGACTATTTATTTTGAAATTTGCCACTAAAATCACCATTGGACCATCCTTGATCTCCAGGGAAATGAGGAAAGAAATGCAAAATAATTTTTAGTCATTACTGAGGAAGTCTTCCTTTAAAGAGACATTGGGAAGTTTCAGCTGCTACCTCTCACTCAGTACCTGAGGTCAGAGAATGCTCTGTTTGTACCTACCTGGAATTGAGAGTTTGGTTTTCCCGCGTGAGTGCTGTTAACTTCTGCAGAATCTAAGCTGAACTTTCTTCTCCATTTGAAAATTTCTGGTCCTTAAAGGATCAATCTTCTAGAGGACGCACCAGATGGATTGCATCTATGGTGCTGTCTCTGAGGACTCCCAAATCACTGCATTCTTGTCACATCTGGAGGACCTAGTTCATTGCCAATAATTATTTCCAGTGCATATTCAGATTATAGTTTTCCAGTTGAAAAATATTTTTGTCAGTGTTCAGTTTAATATTTATTATTATCCACCTAGACTCTTAAGTTCTTCCTGTGGCAGAGGAAAGCAATTCAAGTATTGGCTGCTGCTGTTCTCATTCCTCAGACTTTGAATGGGTGGCTTCAGTGCCTCAACTGTTTCTCACAGTCATTCAATGGTGAAATGAGAATGCTCCTGTCCTTGATTTCTGCTGATAATGTTGGCAGCCTCCCAGCAGAGCTGTGAACTGGTCAGTTTCCTCCTGTTTCAACTGGAGAAGTTGGGAGCACAATCAGGAGCCAAGAACATTGGCTGAGAGGTAGGATACACAATATGAGGACAGCACCAAAAAAAGAAGCTTCAAAGAAATGTAGCTTGATAAGTGTTTCATTACAACAGTCCTTCCTACTGACAGGCTCTAGGATAGGAGGAAAGACAATACTGAGTATTTTCCACTGGCTCTCCAGCAGTCAGAGGTGTGATACAGGGAGATGCTTATATAGGTAATGTATTTGAAGGTGATAAAATATGTAGAAAAGCCCATGCCTATGCAGGATTGTAGAATAATTTAGATTAGAAGGTGCTTCTGGAAGTTGTTTCTCCATTCCCTGCTCTTATCCGCAGTAGATTCCTGAAGCCCTGCTCTGGTTGAATGTTAATTGTCTCTAGCAATGGACATGTCATGTTCTCTCTGGGCTTTACTACCTTCATACCAAAGATTTTTTTTTTCAAATATTTAAACAGATTCTTTTCTTGCCGCAGTTTGCTGCTGAGAAGAATTTGGCTCCGTATTCTCTGTACTCTCTCATTAGGTAGGTAGACAGCGTGAGGTGTACCCTAAAACCCTTTCTTCTCCAGGCTGACAAGCCTGGCTCTCTCAACTTTTCTTCGTGTATCACATGTTCCAGCCCCTCAACCATCTCAGTGTCACTCTGATGTATTTGAGAGCCCAGATCTGACCCAGGCTATCCAGGTGCAGCCATATCAGTAGTGAATAGAGGGGAATATGCACTTCCCTGGACTGCTGGCTGCACTTTTGCTAACACAACTCAGTACCTGTTTGGCCTTTCTCAATGCAAGAGCTCACTGCTGGCTCCTGCTCAGTTTTTCTGTGGGGACATCCACCTCCTTTGTGCCAGCTGTTCTTTCACTGGTCAGCCCCAGCCCATACTGTAGCTAGGGGTTACTCTGTCTTCATGTGTGAGGCTTTTTAGGAAGTTGAAAGACAGATGCAGCTCCTGTCAGCCCAGTTTTCCAAGCTCCTGAGATCCCTCTCAGTGGCAGCCTCACCTGATATAGGACTACTCGTCCTGCTTGGTGCCATCTGCACGCCTGCCTAGGGTGCTTCTGCTTCCCTGTCTCACTGCTAATGGAGACAGTGCTGTCCCCAAGGGATGCCTGCAGCAGCTGTCTGCTAATTGGACTTTGTGCTATTAATCACAGCCCTTCAAACATGGCAGTCCAGCCATTTTAATGCTTGCCTGGGCCAGCAAGCCAGGCCATGATGGCTCAACAATTTGGCTTTAAGAACACCGTGGCAAGATCATGTGTTCAGCTTTGATGAAGTCACAGTGAGCAGCTTCCATTGCAGTCCCAGTGTCCCTGAGCTGGTGTTGTTGGTTGGGGAGCCATGGAAAGCCGGTGGGTAGGTGACACTTTGCACAGGGATGCAGCTGAACTGTGTCTATGCTTAGGGCAGGTTTTTTGGCTGGTGCTCTGGATGAAATTTGTCTTTGCTCAGAGTCCGGAGCAATGTGTCTTCTGATGGGCCACACAGCAGGTGCTCATTGATTTAATCTCAGGTTCTTTTAAAGTACTGGTGGCTAAAGCCTGTTCCTGGCTTGCACAAACCCCAGATTCACTTCTGTAAGAGGAGTTAAAAGCGGAAAGGGGAGTCAGGGCCGAACCCTGCCCCTTCTCCTTTTGAAGCTGTTGTTGCTGTGCAATCTGAAATGTGAGAATTGTGGGGCCAGGAGAAAGGCAAACAAGTGGAAGCTTTTGTAGGTGAATGGCCAGGCTTAGAGAGGGGGTATACCTAGTTCCACTTCTTTCTCTGAGGTTATTCCTATGTGTTTCTTTTTTTACTAATGTATTAATTAATATATTATTCTCTTGACCTAATGCATAAATGGTTGTGGCAGCAGGACTGTAATTCCAGTTTGCTTCCTCCCAGCTGAAGGTCCTGTTGGTGGAGGTGTAGAATTGAACGTGTTTTGTGGAAAAGGTCAGCATTCCCATCTTCTGATTGGAGGGAAGCAGAATGACTTGTTCATCAAAATGTAGAATTTTTTGTGTCCTGTGTGCATGTATATCTCTTACTGCTGCCTCCCGTAATGTAGAAGCCCTGTTCTACACACTGCTCTTCTATTTAGTTTTGCTAAGACACTAGAATATACTTTTCCAAGTATATTGGCTAAACTCCTTGGAATTATTAGCTAAAATTGTGAAAAGGAGCAACTTGTGCAGGCTCACTAGCTCTGGTATTGCACTGAGCTTGTTAGCAAAATTCTAGGCTGAATTTATAAATCTCAGTGGTGAGAAAAAAGTTATTTTTCTGGAAGGCTTTGCAACTATGACACAATCAGGGACAGCTGTAAACATGAGACTCGCAATAGCATTCTCAGTTGTTCAGAGCAGAGCTGTATTTTAGGAGCTTGCCATCAGCGTGCCGTAGAACGTTATTGGAAATCACACTGCTGGGTTACAATAAAACTGCTGCAAGACTCTGTGAAAGGCGTCTAAGGAGATCTTTCCCAGCATATCACTGGCAGCTTTTATTTTCCCAGAGGCAGATGATATGTACATCATTACTGATTTTTTTCCCTTTCTCTCATGAAGAACTCCAGCCGCTGAGATAAGTTTACAGCTTCTTAAAAACTGATAATGACAGAGCACTCTCTGTGCTGTAAGAGAGACATGAGATAAGTGCTTGCCATTGCTACAGCATTCAAAAGAAGATAATAAAAGGATAAAAGTTTAAAATGACACTTCAGGAAAATACCTTATTTTCCAGCTTGATTAAAGCCATTTAATGAAAGCAGTTAACTTTTAAGAATATGAGAAATACTATTTGTAAGTAAATTAACTTCAGTTAATTTACTAATCAATGCTGTGCAACATTGTCTTGAGATGCTTTGGGAGTTCCTACTTAAGTGAAATAAATATTGACAGTATTGCCAACAGAATTCCAGTATCTGTGACAAGTGAATTGTACCAGGTTGCTTACTGAATACCTGAGTTTTCAGTAGGATGTCAGTGTGGGTATTCTGGCCCCTTCCTACCCTCCTCTCTCCCCACATACCTTGCCTCAGTAAAGGGTTTTCCTTTTGCTCCTTAATTTTGCCTTCATAAAGATGTGTAATCAGCAACAAAGGAGTTGACACTTGCTTTATCTTCTTTTTTTAACACTGAAAATTTACATTTTTGCTTACGAAGTGATGTTAGAGAAAATTGGTGCAAAATCAAATTAAATATTAAACTGAGTAAAGGATTTAAAAGTTATTGTAGGAGGTGCTTAGCTATGTGTGTTGGATAATAGAGGCATGAAAATTAGGACGGTCATACTTGAAGGAGGGACTGAATCTGTGATGTTTCTTGTGTCTCTTTATTGTAAGAAGTGCAGGATGTCTCTTAGCTGCTAAACCCTTTTGCATGTTTTGCACAGGGGTACAAATTTCTTTGTTGATTTGCATGGAAAGGATGTAGCTTGGGTCTTTCAAAGGCAGGGAGCCAGTCTAAAAAAGAATTATTGCCCATAAAGTTAGTTGCCTGCTGGGGTATTATAGCTGAAATACATTTGAAAGCTTGTTTCTGTGACCTTTTGGGGAGACTTGGGAACCCCAGAGTCCAAATGTGTACTATAAGAGTAAGATAGTCAGGATATTTCACAACATTTTAGCAAAGAAGGGGAAACAGTTATCTTCATTATAAAAACGTGACAAAGGATGGAATGCTTTTGTTAAGCAGTGGCAAAAATGGAAACAGAAATCCAGTGTCCTGAGGAACAGCCAAGAGTCCCTCTCGGTTATGCCTTTCAATTTCTTGGGAAAAATAGATTCCCAAAGGGAAGCATTTGTTTCCCATCCTTTTGTGTGATAAAATACAAAGTATATCAAATGCCTGTGACTGTAGTTCCCCTGCTTAATAGATGACCTCAAAGATTTATTCTTGTAACTGAACTCTCTGAAAAGTTAGCTGCCTTTAAAATCTCAGATATATAAACTCCTCCCTCCACCTGCTCCATTATGCTCATTCAAGAACCCAGTTTAATCTTGTTCTAAAGACAACTTTTCGAGACGTAAATTTGTTTTAACTTCAAAATCTAGTGTATTAGGTCCTTGAAGAGAAAGTGTCATGTTGAGAATTGTATTCATTTCAATGTATGATGCATCACTTGTCCCTAGACCTAAAAGGTATTTTCAATTGGTATTTGATATTTTGAAAGTTAGAAAAACTATTGCAATTCTTTTTATTTTTTTAGTTCTTCTTGAGCTCTGTTCAATTGGGCTGAACAGAAAGTATCAGTGAAAGTATCTTCTCACCCTGCCTGTGACAGCTAAAGGCAATCTCTCACTTGTGCATTGCTGGGAAGTAGAAGTGAAGACATGTTTGCATATTGCATCTTGTCCACAGGTTGGTGAATTCAGATGTGCTAACTCAGTGCTTCTCTCTGTTATCATATCGCAAGATACCTGGGTAGCTGTCCAAGGAGGTAATGTTAGTTTTCTACTCTTACATTGCCAAATAAACCTCCTTTGAACACTCTTCTAGTAGTACTCTAAAGTGCAATATGCTGCTATTTATAAACCATAAGGCAAGTCCAGTTTAGATAATGCAACTCTCTTTAATAAACCCCAAATTCGGTATACCTCACTGGTGTTATGACTTAGTTTCCTGCTGCAGAGAACATGTAGGAATATTTTTTTAGGTTTAGTGTAGGCATTTCTTAAGTTGAAAGCATGGGCTGAGGATTTTTCAGCCCACCAATGCAGTGCATCAGTTTAGCTTCTTGTATTTGTATTCATTTTATTGATCATATCTACACAAGGCTGCTTTGAGGAGTTCAGCCATGCAAAAGGAGTGTGTCGTTCTGACTTCCAAGCACTGCTGGTGAACTAGTCCTGAGAGCCCAGTTTCCAGCTCCACGCTGTGTTTAAGTTCTGTAACAAACACAGGTGATCGGGGAAGTCACTGTGAGTTACTGTAATGCCGTTAATCGAACCTTGATTACTACAAGAATAGCAATTAACAGTTTGGTAGCATCTGTGAAAGCATTGCTCCCTCCATGCCCCAAGAGATCCACATCCATGGAGCCATCACGCCTGACGTTTTTCCAGTGGCGTGCTGTAGGTGTGAGGGAGGGTGAGAACGTAGAGAGCTTTTCCACCTGCCCAGGTAAGGTTTTCTGATCAGCAGGAATACACCATTAGGAGGAAAGGTATTCCTGTAGTGCCCACTTCCAGAATACAAGGGCTCCTTTTGGTGCAGTTCAGGTAATGAAAGGTTTCTGCAGGTATGTGCCTGTGGGCATCTGATAGAGAAAGTTTTGTCATTGTGTTACGTGACATACGCAGAGATGGATGGTTCTCTTAAAGGCCTTTGAGAGTGGGAAATTTAACACATCCCATTGTTGTACTTCCCACCAAAGGCCATTAAGGAGCTAGCAACCTCAGAAGGGCAGGGATGTAATTCATTCCTTTGGAAGCCATATTTTCTGTTAAGACAAAGGCTCTAGTGTCAGAAATTTTTTGCTAAATGAGTGACAGTGTTTTATGCATATGATGTTAGATGATGCCTGTGCATGGATAAATCAAGTCCACTGACACTGGCAGGAATGCAGCATCTGAGTTTGTTTGCATGTCCCAGTGCTGGGACGGCAGCTGCCACGCTCCCATCCCAGCAAAGGTCTGCTCAGGTGATTCACCCAGGAGCGCTTAATACCAGTGCATTTGCCTCAGTATGGGTGTGAAAGCTAAGATGTAATACTTGGCTTCTGGCGTGGGAAATGTATAACATTCTGTGTCCACAGAATTTATTTTTATTCTGATTCAATTGAGCACTGTAATACTCCACTTTTTGAAAAGCATAGGTGAGTGTTTACTGTGGGTAAACCAGAGCAGTACTGTGACAAACTGTCATGCAGGAACTGTGTATGTAGTTAAAACAAGGGAGGTGTTATCAGTTTTATAACATTTTGGATTGCTATAAAGTAGTTACTCTGCAGGCTTTTTCTCCTTACTTGTTTCAAGGCTTCTCTTTCAGATAAGGTAGGTCTTTGTGTTTTGGAGCAAGCTGGGGAAAACTGCAAACTTTAAAGAGAAATTTGAGAAGGTGGGATGGGTGACGGAGAGATTGTCTCAGGCTCTGGTTGTGGAGAATGCTTTAAGCCACCGTGAGCTGGCACAGCTTCAGAAAGAAGTTATCTTGCTTTGGCCTTGCCTGCTCAGTCTTCCCCAAGTCCATCCCCTGCCTTCTATCAGTCCAAGTGTTTATGCAGTTGCATGTGAACTGGGGAGTTAATCCAGCTAAAAGCAGGCAGAAAAAGAGAAAAGAATAAAACGTTTATTTCAGTTCCTTTGGCTGGTTTGCCATGTTGCTGCACAAATAGCAGCCATGGGGAGGGTGTGGTAATGAACGGAAATCGAGCTAGTTATGGCAGGTTTTTTTTTCTTTTTTTCATATTTGTACATATTTCTAGGCTCTTCCATTTGGAGTTTTGTGAAAAAGCAGAGTGTCAGGCTCATGACTGTGCTGATTTTCCTTTGCCACTTCTGAGCAGGCAGTGATTTTCCTCTGCTGCTTCTCTCAGCCAGCTGCTTCACGTTTCCAAATGTGTGCAATGCTGCTGTGCTGAATACTTGAGAGCCATCTCAGAATAGTTCTTCTAAGCCTGCACCTCTGACTTCTTTGGAACTTTTCTTTCACTGTTGGTACAAAAGTCATAACCTTTATAGACTTTGTACACACAGAAAAGAGAGAGAACTGAACTCCTTCACATTTACTTAAATCTTTAGTATCAATGTCCTGCTTCCCAGCTTCTTTTTATAAGCCCATTTTGTTATCAAATTGTCACTGTGCAGATTTTTGGACTGTGCAGTTTCACACCTGCTTGTGTTTTCTGCAGTGATTTTTATTCTGGTTTCTTTTTCCCCTTGCAGCTTGAGCTTTGCTCCTTTCCTGCTGCCTCTCTCCCATTCTCATCTGCCAGCCCTGCTCTTCTTTTAAGTTCTTCCTTAAACCTTGCTTCTCCTAGCAACCTCTCGTTTTCCCTCACCAGTGCTTGTTCAATTTACTGTTCAAGGGACAGGCTCTCTCTTTCTTGTTTGGAGACTTTTTGTTGTTCGAATATAGCCAACTGTTATTTATACATGGCCACATCATTCAAGTTGAAGATTAACCTCATGTCTCTCAGAACTTTTAAATTAATATTTACATTTTCATTCTATGCCTAAATTTTCTTTTCCCTAAGTAAATATACTAACTAGATTATCTTTCAGGGGCTTAGTATGGTTATTGTTTGCATATTTTATCCTTTGATACCCTGTATAATTTTGAGTTGACTGTACAAGCATTCTGAGACAAGAAATGTATTTTTTACTTTTTTTTCTGTTGTGTTGCTCTGTGTTATAAATTTACATGTAACTGTTATAAATTTACATGAGACTATATAAATAGTTGGCACTACCCAAGAAAGCAGGTTTTTCACTTGAAGTCAGTAACACTGGGAACACATCTTAGCCCCAATCCTTTGAAGACCACCTTCTCCAAGGGCAACATTTTCAGAAGTGCTGAACGCTCGCTGTGTATTCAGCTAGCCTGGGTGCTTTGGAAAATGTTCCTCTAAATGGCAATGACTCTGAAGACAATTATTAAGAAAAGCTGCAGCATTAATTTAGGAAAGACTGAGCTGTACATGTGTTAGAGTCTGAAGGTTGGTATAGCTCGCAGGCCTTGGATCCCTCCTGTCTGCAGCAGCCCAGATTTGTCTGCATCTCCAGCAGATGCAGAAGGGGAAAACTGGTGTCAAAGGCTAATTCAGGTCCTAGGTGAGCCAGAAAGCCACACTTGTACCCCTTTCAGTTAATGCCACGGGATCAGGCAGGCTGAATGCAACCCCAAATGCCTGTCTGCTCTTTGATCTGCCTGGTGCTTGTACAATGCTAAATTACTGCTGCTAACGTTGTCTTAGCTATGAAGGTAGTGAGGCTGCACGTGCTGAAAGAGAGCTGCTAGAGAAACGTCCTGATAGACCTGGGGAACGAGTGGGACGCTGCTTTTTATTCTTGAACTGGGCATTTTAGAATACAGAAGGTAGAACAATACAGTTTTATGAAACATAGTCATGCAGCTGTGTGCAAAGAAGAAAAATAACCCCAGACCAAAATGCAGTTATTTTTTACCATGCATTTATCTATGCATAAATAAACGTTGCTTTTTATAAAAATGGCATTTGTGCTTAGCAGTTTGATTTAAGTGCTGTTTTTTATTTGTGTACTTGAGTGCAGCCTGTGCTACGTAGACTTCTTTGCACAGACAAAATTGGAGACTGAAGAAACTTTGGAAACTGGCTCTGTAGGGATTCAGCCTTGAGGCAAAGCTTTCATTAGAGTTGTCAGAAATGAATTTTCTACAAAAGAATTGGATTTGGTTATTATTTTCTAATTGTTTTAGCGCAGCGTCATTGGAAAGAGAACTGTTTACTTTAAACAATTAGCTTTGTCAGTCAGTCTCAGTTAATGGCTAATTAAAATGGTGAAAGTTTGTGAAGCAGCAGAGGTATAACTGTGATAAGTCATCAGAAATCATATGGTGTATGAAATTATGGAAAGGGCAGGTTATGAATTGGGTGTTGAACTGAAAGGTTGAAAACAGGGTTCTGGGCTAGCCAAATGCTGTCACTAGTTTTTCACCGTGGTATCACCCCACTTCTCTGTCCACCCTCCCATTTGTCTTATCTCCATGTGTTTGTTAAAGAAAGTGCTTCTGGGAAGTTCCCATTTGTTATGTAGCTTTTCCAGAACTCTGACATTGACACTGCAAATATTTATTTTCATTTAGAACTTGAGAAAAGTTTGTTTTAATATTCAGATTTTTTTTTTCTTTTTAGACATATTTCCTATTAAACTTTGCTTTTTTATTTGCAGCCAGCTGAATTTCTGCTGTTGAGTAGAGAAAGTGGGATTATGTTTAAATGTTTTATATATTTAATGGCTCTGGCTTTAGTTTTTGTGAGAAACAGAAATCATTTTAGGTTATGCTGAATAAAGGTGACACTTCATTATGGTCAGCAGGACTCTTATGGATGTCAAATTTCTGCTGAGTAGCTTACAGTCACAGTTCCTTGGCACCAGTCCTTCTTCCACGGTATGGCTGCTTTGTAGTAAGCCTGTAAAAATAAGTAAAAAATGTTCCAAGGGTAACTTACAAAAACTAACTAAATCAAATAAGCACTAGACTCTTTGTCTTCTCCCTGCTTCTTAATACAGGCCTGTGTCTCCCAGATATGATGTTGTGGAAGAATTTTGAAATAATCTGAAGGTTTCCTGATTATTGTAGATTGTAAGACACTGAAGATTTTAATTTTTGTAGAAATTTTTTTAGGAGAGGTAACAACTCCATTGTAAATGATAGTTGTTATTTTAACAGCATCTTCCACAATTTATTCCTGCAAATGGCAGATTTGCCTCCTGCTAGATGTTATTAAAAAACAGGGGGATTTTGCTGCACAAGTACTTTAGGATTGCTGGAATATGTAAAATGTGGGTATCTCTGAAGTAAAATGCATGCTTCTTTTGGTATTCTGGGTTTTAGGTTTCCAGTACTATTCATTTCTTCATGAACTTTTGTTGCCTCTGGTACTGAGAATGAGATCATTATTACTGTGAATCATGGAACTCTCATATTATCCACAAAGTTTTGGATTATAAAGGCAGAAAGGGACAATTTTGATCATTTGATCTGACTTTTTGCATCATGTTAAACATGCTGGTCAAAGGATTCCCTTGAGTTTAATTTTTTTAAGTAATACCTTTAGATTTACCTCATTTTGATTTAGACATTTTGACATTTCTAGTGATCGACAGTCACTTGCATGCCTTGGTGAAACTTGCTTAAAGAAAACTTGCTTAAAGAATGAAAAGCAAAGGAGAAGTAGTTAAAACTATTAATGCTTTTTCTTTTTCTTTTCCTTTTACTTTTTTTTTTTTTTTCTAATTTGGAGACATTTCTAACCTAAGTCCCCTTGTGCCCTGTTGTTTGCATGTGTGTATCTACAGTACCAGTAGCTTTCCATCCCTTTAAGAGCTTTTCCATGTGGGTAGCAGTCTCCATATGTAAAATGATCATTGTTTTCGTCCGGCCTCAAAGAAAACATTTATCTTACGACTGTATAATTTTTGAATACATATTAAGTATTATCTGCTGTTTTCAGCCGTTGTTGTATGTTCTCCTGAACTGTTCCAGCTCTGAAAAGAGTTTGAAAACAACGGCCTGTTTTTACAACCACTTCCTGCTGATAATCGTGCCCACAATATTCATAGTAAAAGCCAATCCAGTGCTACTGCATGACTCAAGTTTCCGCTTTTGCTTTGCTGTAGCAGCAACACATCTAATCAGGGAGACAGATTGCTGGAGGCTACCTTAAATGAAATCCAGAAGCGCCACATTTTTACTGTGACCTTTGCTTTTAGTTTTGGTGGACACTTGAACTAACTTCTCTAAGGAGCAAGGGAACTGGATGTTAAAGCATCTATAGTGTAGTTCTAAACTGATTCAGAGTTGTCTGAACCCTGCAAGTAGATTTCCCAACTCCTTAGCTCTGATCTTGTGTCACTATTAATGCACACAATGCTCTCGTTTTCTTCTTGGACAGAAACGTGAGGTTGTTTTCCTTACAGTAACAAAGCCTAAGTGCTTGTACTCTGTTGTTAAGTTTCGATTTTCCACCAAAGTGTGTTTAACAGTTTGAAGAGGTTGAAGAATACTCTGGTATACAGATTTCATGACTGTAACTGAAACGCCTGAGTTAGAAAAGTACCTCTCTGCCTCACCTAAGATCTGAATTAGCATTTGGCACTGATGCTCCTTCCAACCCCTCCTCCAGTGTCTCCAGTGACAGCAGCCAGGCTCTAGGATCACTCAGTTACTCACTTTCCTGCCTCAATAACCTGATTTTCTTTTGGTGTTTCAGGGTTTTTTTTCCCCCCTAAGTTGTGGTGAGATCTATCAGATACAAGTGATAGTTTTACTTTGTCTCAGTGGGGACAGTATCTCAGGGTGGACATAGAATGATCAGGCACTTCAAGTCAATAATGAGCTGGGAACATTTTCAGACTTAGAATATTTCTTGAGCACAAAATTGGCATAGTGATTTCTTTCTAGAGCTGTTTGATGAACTGACAATTATTATGGTTCCTTGGCAATTGCATTGCTGAGTTCTTTCCATTTTCTCTTTTTTCACTTTTACAAAAATTTTGCACTGAATTCAGTATTGCTGTGCGTAGATTTCTAAGCTGTGTATTTTACAGATGGTTTTTGTTAGCAGTTTCCTTACTGTGTTAAAATTTCAGATTACTGTAATGTCTTGCATAATACTACCTAGAATGGATTTTTAATTTTTTTCAGAGCCATACTGAATTTTCAGCTGATTAACTACCCATCTATGCTGTGGTTTTTAATGTGAAAATTAATTTCCACTAAATAATATTAGCATAATATGTTGAATTTTGTAACAAATTTGGAGTACATTCATACAATTTCAAATGCAAACTAAGGGTAGAAACGCTCAAGGATAAAAGTTCTTAGCAAGGAAAATGTTTATGAATAAACTGATTACGTTATCTGAATTACTCTCCTTCCACAGCTGATAATGTTTAGGAGAAATATGTACTGTATTACTCTGGCTTACTTGACAACATTCACTAATACTTATACTACCAAAATATGCACCAAACTACACTGATGTCCCTGCATTTTATTTAATGCTGGATTTCTTAGCACATCGCAACATACAAAAACTCAGATACAGCCCTTCGTACATGTTTTCTTTGCCTGCCTCTCCCCCCACACCCCCTTCTTTCTCTTTCTCTCACACTTTACCTTGACACTCCTTTTAATAATAAAACCGGAGCCCTTTTACAACATGTAAGCCACACCTGAGTAGCTGATAGGAGATCCAGCAAGTGTTCTTTAACAGCAGCAAAAGCGCTACCTTTGCACTTTGGGCTTCGTAGTACTTGTTTTTTTTTTTTTT
>VZRN01000983.1:1029624-1045145 GCA_013397935.1 Dasyornis broadbenti | reverse complement strand
TTTTGGTACTTCACGGTTTTGTTTTTTTTTTCCTCTATTTGGATGCTGTTTAGACAATGCATTCATAAATGTGCTTGCTTTCAGTTAAATCTAATGGAAACGTGTAGTGCTTTGACTTGTTTTTAACTATTACGTGTTCAAGTGTGCCCAGTAATCAGTAGGTGGTGACCTAATATTTTGCAGCCGCACAGGATATCATGAAGGGAGTGAAAACTGAAAGGTAATAGCTGATTTGCTTGGCTGGAGAAGGGAGTAGCCAAAGCAGCTTTTCCTTCCCAGCTCTTTGACAGGTGCTCTCAGAAGAGAACAAAAGAAACTTATTTCAGTTTTTTAAGTTTGCTCCTCCATCTGTGTTTTCTGGGCTCCTAAGCTGGCATAGGAGACTGATGATTATTTATATTCTTAAGTGTAATAAGAGCATTCTATCTTGATGCTATTACTGGTTTTAGTTATCATAGAATAATAGAATGGCCTGAGTTGGAAGGGACCTCGAAGCTCGTCTCGTTCCACCCCTCTGCCATGGGCAGGGACACCTTCCACCAGATCAGGTTGCTCCAAGCCCCGTCCAACCTTCCAGGGACAGGCATTTACAGCTTCTCTGGGCAGCCTGTGCCAGGGCCTCAGCACCCTCACAGTAACGAATTTCTCCCTAATATCCAATCTAATCCTACTCTCAGTTTGAAGCCATTCCGCCTTGTCCTGTCACTGCAAGCTCTTCTCCATCTTTCTGGTAGGCTCCCTTCAGGTACTGGAAGGCAGCAATTAGGCCATCCCAAAGCCTTTTCTTTTCCAGGTTGAACAATCCCAATTCTCCCAGCCTTTCATCCTGGCAGAGGTGTTCCATCCCTCTGATCATCTTGGTGGCCTCCTCTGGACACTCTCCAACAGGTCCACTTTCTTCCTGTACTGGGACCCCAGAGCTGGATGCAGCACTGCAGGTGGGGTCTGAGTAGAGCAGAGGACCCTCTTACCACTGGGTCTTTCTTAGGCTGCAGGATATGGTGAGTATTGCAGGTCACATGAGGTGTTGGCTTGTTCTTTGAGACCATCACTTCACAGAGACAACTTGGGCAGTAAATTCAGCAGGTGCAGGCAGGGTGTTTTGGGCAGCTGAACAATTGACTGGATGTTGGCTGTTAACATAAATGGTGACTTGACCTAACCCATATTTGGTTTCTTTGACAGTTAACCTGGGTTTATTTCTTCCCTTTCTTTGGCTTGCTAATGAAATTAAATGAAACAAAATGAAATGAAATTATTAAGAAATACTGTCACATTCAAAAAGTATATATATTCCTTGACTTCTTTCACAGACATGTTACTTGACCTCAGTGACCTTCTTCAGGTATTGTGCACTTTTAAAATTTGACTTCTTTTTTTAATTGCTAAAGTTTAAGATGTTTTAGTTTTTCTCTAAAAAGTCTGAGTTGAAAATCACTGGGTTTGGAAATCTGAGTAATTTTCCAGTAAAATTAAATGTCAAAAAAATTTTAATGCCACGAATAACATCGCAAGAGTTAATATGATCCTTTCATGAGGACTCAGAGTCACTGCAGTGGCACAGGGTCAGATGCTACATATTTTTAAAACAACAGTTGTTGAAGACAGAAATTTTTGGTAGGTAAATGTATTTGTGCACTTCAAAAATGTGTTTTATAAAATGTATGTTGGGAGAAATACGAACTTGCTCTGTCTGTGAAAATAGAAAGCTCTGCTGACATATGTTGTCTTACCCTCATTCTCTCTGTTACAACTGTTTTACATACAATGTGAGTAGGTTACTTGCATCTATTTTTGTCCTCCCAGCTGTCTTGGTAAATGGCATCCCTCTGAAGACTATTTATTGCTTGAAGCAATCTGCTGGAATTGTAATAATCAAATGAATCTTTAATTCTTAAATTTAGTAACTTTTTTCTCTTTTCTAAACTCTGATTGAATTATTTTGATAGCTCACAACCAAACACTGCATGTGTATAATGGGAAGTTTGTTTCCTTCTAAACACGGGTAATTTTTCATGGTGGTGGTTTTGAAATAGAACGATCACAGTAATATGAAGAATAGTCACAATGTGAACTGGAAGAAGAGGTATTGTATCTGTAGGAGGAAAAGGAAAAGATGTATTGTCAGCAGAAACAGACAAGAAAGATTGAATTACTTGTCTTTTTCCCTCTGTGAATTCCAGCCAGAAAAGATGCTGAGAGAGGGCTTATGAGGACCAAAAGGTTAAAGAGGGGTAACTGAGAAGATGGGAGGGACAGAAATGCATTAGTAGTAGGGAAATAATCAACCCCTGAAAGACAAAAATCCAAGATTTCAGTATCTTGATCTGCATTTAACTGTGTCTTTTGATGAGCTTTACTTTATGGCTTCTTTAAGGTGAATCTGAGCAAACAGGAATATTGAATGTTTTTGTTAACTGTACCTATCCAGAAAGTCCTGTTTAAGAAAACATAAATGAGTTTTTCAGGTTCTAGCTTGATGGTTTTTTCCTCCCACCCCAAGTCGGTTAAAAAAAAATATATCAAACAAACTCCCACAAACAAAACCGGAAACCAAACAGAAAACCACAACTACAAACCAAGTCAAAAAACTCCAAAAAACAAAAGCACCAAACCACCTTGATGGAAAACATTTGTGGCCCAAGCAGAAAATTTCAGTACATTCTGCTTTAGATGTCTTTGCCCACAAACCTGGACCTAAAATAGAATTAGTTTATTAAAAATAGTTCATTAGCTTGTACTATTGTTTCTTGAAGTGCCTCTTTTTTTTCAAGGACTGCTCTCCCATCCTGAAGATCGGATATAAATGTCATTAAGGAAGAAGAAGAGTTGAGAGCAGTAGTAGTAGTGACAGTGGGATTATCTTTCCAGAGTATTTAATTTGTTCATACCCATTTGAACAAAATTTGTCATAGTGGTCTAGGTAACTTTTTTTTGGTGAAATGAGAAGGGTGTTGATTTTATATCACAAAAAAATCACATCTGAAGTCTAAAAAATGAGCAGCTGCTGACCTGCATCAAGTCTGGCTTAGAAACCAATAAAGAATGTTGAGATTTTTCTTCAGAATATTCTTGATACAGCTCAGTTGCAGTGGGAGGTAATGGACTGCAGGGCTCTTTGTCATCTTGTGGGCTTTGACAGTTGGCCTGTCTCAGCTCGCAGACACCCAGGGCATCAAGAGCAACTCGAAGGGAGGTCATTATCTGCAAGGGGTGTGTGCTAGGATTCACTGACCAATAATATTGTAGGATAACAAGCTAGGAGCCAATGGCTATGAGGCGGGAACTTTCGAAAAGGGTATAAAAAAGACATTGTGGCAATAAACGCAGACTCTACCCTCCCTCAACCTGTCCTGGAGCTGTTTTCTTTATGTGTTGTTGCCATCTCGAACCACGACATCATCTGACTGCAGGAATTTTGTAAGAAAGTCACCACATTGAAACATCCTTACAGACTGTCTTGATGGAGGCTACTGACTGAATTACTGAATACCCGAAACAGATCTCAGTGCATTTGAGGGGGAAAAAAATCAGAGTCATTAAGGGTGGAAAAAACCTTTAAGATCACCAAGTCCAACCTTCAACCACCACCATGTTCACCACTAAACCATGTCCTGAATCTGCTGCTACCTGCAACTCAGTATTTGTTTAATGACCTATCTTGTATTCTTTCTCTCTTGCTGATCCGTTTAGTCGTTTATTTTCGAGTTAGAGAAAATCCTAAGCAAGACCTCTTAGGGTTTGGTTTGTACTTGTTGTACAACCTCTCTTCCTGTCTTTCTTGAGTTGCTTTGGGACTTAAAAATATTGAAAAAAAATAAAAAGCTGTCCCCTACAGCGTAATATGCTTTTAGGATAGTATTGTGCTGCTAAAACTTAGCAATAGAGGAGACTAATTTTGACTGTTAATAGCAGTCTGCTTAAAAAGTCGTATCAGTTTTCCTCTTATGCTGATGACTGAGATATGGGAGTTTATCATGTTCCACTGGGGAACTGCTGCATTTCATAATAGTTTTTGGAGCTTAAAAATTGCTGCCATCTTGGGAAAAGTCAAAATGTCTTTTTTGCTTTTGTCTTTTTTTTAAATTGGAAAGTCAATTTCTTTGGTGTTTTATCTTCATGTGAAATATATCTTAGGTCTTGGAAATCTCCTATTGAAAGTGTTGTGAGATCCAGAATGCCTCTGATACATTCAGGGTTTAAAGCATGATCTGAAATAAACTGAAAATGTCCAGAGCACTGCTACAAATCAGGCGCCTTCCTTGTGCTGAGCAGTCGTGCTGCTTGTTGATTGAGTTGGAAGGACGACCAGTCATCAGTCTCTGTCAGGGAAAGTACTTGCTTATATTTTCAGATCCTGCATTTTACTTGCAAATAAAGTCCTTAGAGAGGTCTGCAATCAGGCCTTTTGTTTGCTTTTTTTTTTTAGTCCAATTTAAGTGACAGGCCTGGCTTGTTTAGGAGAGCTGCAAAGCCTGTCTAGCCTTGGCCAAGTTTTGAACAGTTTAGTTTTTCTCCCATCTTTCCAAGCATCCCATTCCTTGCACCTGGAGAACTATTTGGCTGAAGGTTCATCTTGGTATGGTGAAATGCTGCCTTTCCCATCCTCAGAAATGCAGAAATGGCTGGGTTTTTTTTTTTTAATCTGTTGTCATCTCCAGTGTCATGGTCTTTGTAATGGGGTCATAAAAGACTTTGGGGAGAGGTCTTGGCAGTGCTTTGATCTGCAGTTTCAGCCTAGTAGAATATAATTGTTAAGTGTGCCTTGTGGTGTGTCCTGCTGTTAAACAAGGCTGATGTTCACTGAAGAGGTGTTAGGCATCTGAAGAGCCAGGCTCTTTAGAGGAGTGTGCAGCAGGAAAATCAGCAGCAATTGACATAATTAATCAAAATGGGATGTCTCTACTTGATATCAAGAAAAAGTTTTTCATTATGAGGGCATCCAAGAATAAAAACAGGTCTCTCACAGCAGTTTTGAAGTCTTTATCCCTTGAGGCTCTCAAGATCCAGAGCAACCTGGTCTGTTCTTGTGGCTGATCCTGCTTGGAGCAGGAGGTTGGGCTGGAGACATGCTGAGATCCATTCCAACCTGAACCTACACTGCAGCTCTAGGTAAGGGAAGGGGATGCACAAGAAGTGAAAATCAGTAACTAAGTACTTGCTTGGTCTAGTCCTCTTTTGGTCCCTCTTCCACTTCAAAACATAGCTGTCACCCCTATGTCTTCATCTTCAGTTTGTCTAGTCAAGTAATAGTATTTTCTTGTCTAGAAGGATTTTTATTGTGAGTTATTTTTGGACACTTGTTTTGATTTATTTAATCTAAAGGCAGCATTGGGCTCCCTGACTCCTCTATGATTGTCACAAATTATTACTCGTTGACTATCGTGCATAGATGGTTACATAAAGGCTTATTGTGCTGCTGTGGTGTTGGAGGAAGAACTGCAGGATGCCATGGATGTGATTACCAGTAGGAGAGTCACCCTTTGGAGTCCCCAGACTGAAGGTAGTGCTTTGAAGCACAGTATGAAGAGAAGCTACTTAATTTTGATTTGTGTCTCTTTTGAACAACAGCCTGACAACCTGCATTTGCTACTTGTTTGTATTTTTGTGTGTTACCTTTTGACTGCTCTAAATGCAGTATGGATCCAAAAAATAGGAAGTTTTAGTTTACTGCATGGAGAAAGGTAAAAAAGGGTATTCTTTTAAAGACTGTACTCCTTTGCTTCAGTTTTTAATACCCTTTGTTAATTTAAAGTTATTAACATGTTGACTGTATTTGCCTTTATTGCCCCTATGCAAATTGCTATGTTGATTGAGTTAATTTAAACAACCTGGTTGGGACCTTCAGGCATTACTACACTAGAAATGTTAATAATGAATCAAATAACCACAGGTGCCTCTTTCCCCAGCAACAGACACTCTCCTTAAAAACTCATTTGCTTTTCATGCTTGCTTAATTATTTAGGCAAGCAGCCATGGATGTTTCACAGTGTGAATTTTCATCGTGTTCCAACTGCCCAGTCTTTGTATTTCTAGAGGAATATCTTAACCACTGTCACCATTTGTAGTACTTTGCCAGTATGCCACACTATGGTCTTGAAAAACCTTTTTGGAAATTGCTTGTAGAAGGGTTATTAACTTATAACTTTATGGAACTCATGGTCATACAAAAACTTCCATTCGATCGTGGCAGCTTTAATTTTTGCTACTGTCCAGAAGTTAATGTGACCTAGTAACATAGTAACTGTATGAATGGGAGAATCCCTGTTTGCCAAAGAGAGTTTAAAATTCTGGCAGGTGTTAGACTGATGAATTCCTGTGTTACTGGAAATGAGGTGTTTGTTGTTATTTCTGAAAGTGGAAGTATATTGGTATTTGTGAACAGATCAGGCATGATGGGAAAGCAAGAGGAAATTATGAAAGGATAAGAGTCTCTCTGGAAGTGTCCCTTTGAAATCAGTGTCTGATGACTGACAGATGTGAAATGAAAGGACTGTCTCCAAAAACTACTGTGAAGGACAAAGAGCGTAACAAGTAGAAGAATCTTGTTGTGACGATGTAACTGAATAATTGGAAGCCATTCCTTCACTAAATGCCATTTAAATTAACATAATGTGTTTGATAATGAGAACAGAAATTAAGTATTGGTAAAAGATAACATCTTAGAGAATCTTAAGGTCTCCTGTAAAAAGGGGATTTTGCAGTGCCTTGGGGAGCACATACTTTTTTGTCTGAAAAAGGTCTTCCTGCTAAAGAATCTTTGGTTTTTTTGTTTTCCTTTTTTTTTTTTTTTTTTTAATCAAAATCCCGTGATAGGTCCACATGCTTGTAAACTTACTTAAATATGAGTTAAATGTAAAAGAACATGGTAAAACCTATCAGGGTATGCAGATATTTTAAAATCTGCCCTCTAACAGAGGTTGACACCCTTCTGTTGTATTAGGTATTAATGCTTAGACCTAGTGGTTCCATCAAGTTTAGGAAATTTTAGTATCTGGTGAAAATCTGCAAAAAATTAGCACAAGTCTTATGAAAGTGTATAAAACAATTGTCTCACTTCAACAGTTTTGATTGGGGAGAGTTTGGAGAAATACTGTTTTTCAGTATGATCCTTTTAAATTAAGGGGAAAAGAAGCTGTAGTTGATGTGGTAAGCTTTACAGCTGCACCAATTCAAGTTTAAGTCAGAGACATCCTTTTAGAAGGGCATTTTTGTTTATTCACCATTCCAAGAACTCGTATAAAATAAGGTTTTATAAATGCAAATGTCATATGATTCTAAATTTGGAGCCTTAAGCTTTTGACGGATTGGAGTATATGAATTTTTATAAGAAGTTCTTAATGAGGAAAGAACTAGAAATTAAAGTAGGCCTCTAAATTAATTCTCTTAATTTTCTAAGCTTAATGGAGTGCAAAAAACCCAAATGATGAGAGCAAAGAAAGACCCTCTCTAAATGCCTGTTTTATATCATACCTCTTCTATCATGGGATCTGTGTGTGAGTAATAGCTGAAATTTTTGATAGTGGAATAAAATTTTAGTGAAAGGGCCGCTTTCCACTAAACCCAGAAGTTCTTAAATATCATGTTTCAGCAGTTCAATGGCATTACAGATTTCTGGGTGTGCCACCTTTCATTTCTCATTTATGAGAAACACCCCAGAACCTGTGAATATCTGTTAACTTTTAAAGTTGAGAAGCATATTGTTTGGGAAAGCCTGAAGTCTTTTTTCCTACTCATTTGCCAGGAAAACTGGAAGCAATTAAATAGTCCTGATTCTTTTTGTGACCCTGGCATTAAAAATGTGTAAGCTTCATGAGGAAGACAATACAGAACATGGAATCTACTGTATATTTTGCTTTCTTTCTAAATTGGTAGTAAGCAGAAACTACAAAGAAATGTGCTTGCGAGCAAAAGAAAGAAATTCCCTCATCTACCATTTCTGTTTTATTATTTTGTGCCAATACACTGCCTGCACCTTGAAGTTGGTCATAAAACACTGATGATGTGGGTGAAGTGAAAAAGCAGGTTAGATTTAAGTGCATTACTTCTCAAATAAACCATGGATCAGGAGACTTTTAGTTAGGCCAAGGAAAGAAGGATAAATAGTCATTGAGCACATTTATTATTCGTCTTTGCTTTAGATTTAATTTGGCAATCACTTTGATTGTTAGAACTTCACTAGGAAAAAAAATCTGCTTTGTTATGCCTCTTCATGTTTATTTGCTCTTTATTATTGCGTTTATGGAAAGTTTGCTTGGGAGGAGTTTCTGTGACGTGGTTTGATGGTGACAAACATCAAGTATTTGGATGTCGTGACAAGGAAAAAGGCTGGAAGGATAAATACTTGTTTGGATCAGAGTTTTGTGGTTTTTTCTAGACGAAAATGAAAGAAGTAGACGAGTTTGTGAAGCCTCTAATGGAAACGTCATATGTACTTGGCTCCAGTGGAGTAACTTTATTGATTTGTGCGGTGGAATCGTCCTTGCAGAACAAGATCTAAGTGAGGAGGTTTAAGATTTATAGTAACTTGGTCAGCCAGTTTAGAAGGCTGAAATTACAGCCAAACCCTCATTCTTTATGTTAATATTTTGTAGACAAAAGGTCAAAACAACCCGTTTGGAGCTTGCAGTGAATCTAAAGCCAACTGAAACACTGCAGACACTTTGTTTTAGTGATATCTGTTCTGTCTCTGTGGCTCATGGAAAGTCACACGCTCTCAGACTCCACTGTGAATTGCCAGATTTAGTAGGTGCTTTTCTTTCTGTGTAAAATTTAGTGACTTGTGTCCTAGAAAATATACTTCTTATTCAGAGGGTATCTTTTGCTCTTTTCCTTCCGCTAGAATATTGCTTCTATATTGTCTTCTATTTCAGGAAAAAAAAGGGCAGTAAAATTTAAAGCTATAGTTTTGCATCTTCTGTGCCAGTCCAACCAATGGTCAGACAGAGTGGAAGATACTCACTTTTCACTAAATACAGAATGAGTTACCATCATATCATGTACAATTGATTGCACAGTCACTTTCACGATATGTGATCATTCTGAGGATTCCTTTGAAGTTCTAATTTCTGATTTTTAAATATATTTTTAAAAAATACACATTAAGAACATTTTCACATAAGCATTTTGAAGGGCGAGGTGAAAATATGTCAGTTGTTTGGGGGTTTGGTTGCTGTTGTTGAGATACATCTATTTTTGCTAGCTTGGTAGATGCATGTATATACCTGGGAGGAAAGCCTGCTTTTAAAATCACGTTGGCAAAGCTCTTTGATGAAGCTGAAAGAGCAAGTTTTTTAATTCCATAGGCTTGTACCATAATCATCAACTCAGTTGTGTAATTGACTGCTTAGTAAACACCTTCACTATCCAGGCATAGGATTTTTATTCCATAAAAGCAAGAGTATATACTATCGTTAAAAACCAAACAAAAACCTTCTTATTTGGAGGGTGAGGATGGAGTTTTTTATAGTAACCTTGACCTTTACATATGCCTTGGGGGATCAAGGTGTTCACGGAGCTCCGTGGGAATTGTTTGAGATTGATTGGGAACTGGAGTATATCCTGCCTTTCTTGCTGACCACAAAAACACATCTTAAGATAAAGAAAACTTCCTCAGACTTGTAGAATACAAATATGGTTGTGTATGCTATAAATTGCAAATCAGAGTATGAAGACTAACTCCTCCCCTCAATTTACATCCTTCTGGAGGGGAGGGGAGCAGAGCTCTGTCCCTGGTGCCTGAGCAAGCTTTGGTGTGGTTTGGGTCTTTCCTGATTTTTTTCATTTGGTTCTTAAAGTTTTTAATGTGATCTGAGGCAATGTCCAAGCAGCAAGAAATAACAAATAACCCTTGGGGCATGTAGCGTCACTCCTTGATTTGATGAAAAGTTTGGTGTGTGCTTGTGCAATACTTAATTTATGCCACTACAGATGATCATGCAGAACTGAAATTTGCACTGACTTGTATTTGCTCAGGTTTTGTAATGGTACAAGATAAATGACACTTTATATGTACTGATACTACAGTGAAATCTACTTAAGGCCTTATGATGTCACATGACAACTGAAAAACTGTACTACAGAGCAGCACCGAGCCCACTGAAGAGCATGATGATCAACTTTTTATAATTTTTTCAATATAAAGTTATGCTTTGATTTACAATGCTAATTTGTGCAGATTTTGTCAAGCACTGAGTATTATCCTATACATATGAATATTGCTTGTGTAACTTGAATTTTTTAAAGCAGGTTAAGATTTCAAAAGTGAGGGTTTTCTCTTTTCCATATACATGTTCTATTAAAAACATTTGTGGTTTAAGATTTACATAATGCTTTTTTTTGTCTTTTAATAGGTGAATGTCTATGTGCTGGGAAAAACTTTCCTTCTGTTGGCCAGAGAACTCTGCATAAATGCTCCAGCCATAGGTATTTTTTTTAATGATTTGACTTTTGACTATTTGAATCTATTTTTTCCATGGTTACTTGACAAAAGTATGTATGCATGTGTGTATATATACATAGTATTGTATGCTGAATACCCAAGTAGTAACTTTCAAGTGAAGCTGGAATCAATCCAGGCAGAGGAGCATTGCTGACTATAAGAGCCTATTCTCATTTATGTAAGAGCTTTTTTGGAACTAGGTATTATTTTCTTTTACGAATAGTTTTGTTGCTTTTTCCAAGAGTAATTTAGGCTATACTGAGACAATGGACTGACGTGTAACAAATTTGTGTGTGTCAGCAAGCTCCTACAGGCCTGTCATGCTTCAATTCCACAGATGCAACATTTGATAAGTATTTGCCAAATTTACTATCTGCCCATCACCTATAGTTGAGCTGTTCAGTGCTTGAAATACAAGTAGCTTGGTGGAAAACAAGGAACACACATTTTTCCAAACCTGAACAACTTTTAGTAGGTCAACACCGAAATCGTAACTGTGATAGGAAAGTGGGTTTTAACCTGTCAAAAGGGTATAAAGGCATTCTCTAGGTTGTGGGTTTAAGCTAAAGGAATTCGTGCCAATTCTAGTTAAAGGAGTGCATTTATAGTGAGGTCTTGTGACTGTTACCCACCTCTGTGCAGGAATTATCTGCCTGCATCTTTACCCACTCTCCCTCCCACGCTCCTTAATCTGTACTGAGAGAATCAGAGGGCTGTGTTGAAGAACAACAACACAGGCACACCCCTTCTGCTGTACTGGGCCGGCACAGGACTGTTGCCTTTGCAGCAAGGGGAGCAGCAGCTTGCACACTGCGAATGCAGCACCGTGCAGCCATTGGCCACCGCGGCCAGCTGGCTTCGGCAGCACAGCTCCAGCTCTGGTAGAGAGGTCTGGTTTTCAGTAATTCACTTCCCCTTTTTATTTTTCATTACTACTTTTGGGGTTTTTTTAGTGAAAACAGCCAGGATTTGCATTGCAGCTTAGTTTCAAGGTGAAAATTAATGCAGCTTGGGAAAAGGCACACATGTTAGATGTAGAGGTACTTGTTCTACATGGAAAAAATACTGGTCTAGATGGCTGCTTGAATACCCTCTTCCAAGGTCATCATACAATTTATAAAGACCACTAAATATTTCTAATGGGCTCAGCTGTAATGATCATCAGACATTTGAGAAAAAACATGTACTTTTATCGCTTTCTGAGAAAAGTACTAGCATAAAATGACTGCTGCTAGTGCCTGAGACATTTTCCAAAAAAGAGGGAGGAAAGATCCAACAGCTTTTTCTTTTTTAAGGTGGCTTATTTCTAATTAGCAATCTTAAGTGAACCTAAACACCATCTTACAAGTATTTCTCTAATGTGTGCTGCTCTGTACAAGGATGGGATGTAAATTCAGATAGCGTCTGCCAGTATTACAGCCCTGGGCTAAATGTGTGATGCAGCCTGTCACTGAATTAATTAACTTCATCTGTGTGCCTTGACTCTGGCCATTCAAGGGGGGTGCAGTTTGACAGGTGCAAGTAGCAGTGTTGCTGTTTGGTGGGCAGGCTGGAGGTTAACACAGACGATGCATGGGAAGGGGCATTAGGAGCTTTCAAATAGAACCACAGGATGATTTTGATCAACGCTGATTACAGTGATGATTTGTCTATCTTCAGCTTGAGCAACACAGAAAAAACCCTGAGCTTCCACGAATGTCAGCTCCCTTTCTCACGACGGGAAAATAAAGGCTGCTGATGAATAGTTTCAGTTACAAAGTGAGAGAATCTTCCTATTTGCTCGGTGTGGATGCACACAGGGACCAGATTACAGTATCATCACCCCTGTTAGCTGTACATGAATTAACATACATGAGCTGTAAGGTCAGCAAAGATCAGGTACACAGGATTTAGGGCACGTAAAAATGTTTTATATTTCACAGATTCGTAAACTGCTCTAGTTTAGAACATTCTGTTTGAGTCAGCTGCAGTCTGCAAGTTAGTTATCTATATACAAAATAAATGCACAGAACGTGCAAATTTTAACATTTTTCTGCATGTTGCAGTCTTAATAATTAAGTCAAATAGCTTATGAATAAATAAAATAAGATTAAATTCAAGAGCATTCCTTCACTTATTTGTATAGCCTGATGTAGCAGATAGGTAAGTAGCGTAACATTCCATACTGCTGCAGAGTTTGTAGTAAAACTGAAAAATCCCTTAATGTGCATCATTGCAGTACTGGAATACAATCAAGGTGAAATGCATCATGCATAGAAAATGAGCTCAGGTATTTGTCCTCCTTGTACTCCGGTTCCATTAGTACTGTCCGAGGAGCACTGGAACTGGAACGTCACTTTCCCGCACTGCACTTCAGTCATTCCCTCTTGTCCAAAGTAACTGAGTTCATTACCATCAAGAATAGCACTTACATTGTAAAATGTGTCTTGCTCAACCTGCACAGGGTGTTCAAACCACACAGAGAAGGTGTTACTGGAGCCGTCGGAGGTAAACTTTGTCAGATTTTGAGCAAGGACAACGCCTAAGCGCTTCAGTTCGATTTTGACGCTGTATTCAGCTTTGCCACAGCTCGAGCCATACAAGCCCAGTCCTGCTATAAATATCCGTTTGTCTACAGCAAACTGAATACTGTCACATCGCCCCCGGTACCTCCACTGATTGCTGCGATATGCAGATGACTGGAACCGATGGCAGCGCTGAGGCACGAGTCCTTTTCTTTTTGTCAGTGGGAAATCTAATTTGGGTTTATTTGCAGCTGTGTACCATAGGAATATGTTGTGAGTCTCCTCAAGGGTGAGGATGTCGGACTGAGCAGCTCCATTGGCAAACTCTTCCAAAGTCATGGTTGGAATCCGCACTAAGTACAAAGCTTTCCCTAATACATTCCTCTTGTTGCGTGGCGTAACCGGCAGCCCTTGTCTTTTGCATTCAGCCTCTGCCCAGTTGAGAACAGCCTCGAAAACTACCACTTCCTTGGTGTTGAGTGCTTCCCGGGTTACAATGATCTCTAGTGTTTGTTGATCTATCTCACAGAAGCCCTCTGACTTCAATGCCATTTCTGCCTGAGCATCAATCACTTCCCAGCAGCGCTGCGTCAGCTCTGGCTCCTCGAAGAGCCTGCTCTGAGACAGCAGGACACAAGCGTTCTTCGCTTCTAAGCTGGTCTCCAAAAAATTGACGCAAGCCTTTGCTAGGGCCGGCACGATGTACTTCTTGGCAGCATACAGTGTAGCCAGAACTGTGTCAGCCTCCAGGTCTATTTCATCACTATACATGTATCTAGACAGGGGGAGGGGGGAAACATTAGTTTCTCAGGGAAAAAAAAAAGTAGGCCATGAAAATAATCTATAGTCGTCTTTGCTGGCAGTCAATCTGACATTCAGTATTTGTCAGCACATTAAGTAAACAGCAAAAAGTGCGTATTGCACAATGCAATTAGGAGATATATATTTTATAAGCTACTTTGATTCTGTCCATGTAATTAGCAGACTTGTAGTGGCCACTTACTTTAATAGGATTAGAAAGGCTGCAGGTTCCACATCTGGTATATGGATTTCAGATTTGACCTCTGCAAGATCGCCATAAAACATAGCATAGAAGACAGAGCTACCAACTGCCAAAACATACTGGAAAATAAAGAGAGAGAAGCCTCAGTAACATGAATCAGGAACAGCTGAACGTGCTGGCTTTCCTAAAATCTACATTTAGGGAAAGTTACAAGCTGCAGTGGGGGCAGAACACTGCCTTAGACTTTTCCCTTTAATTGCAATGTATGTGAGTTACTTCTGGGATTATAGACAAGAGCTGTAATTAGGAAAAAAAAAAGTGGAACCTAGTTGTAAGGCAGGGAGAGAATGCGACCTGCACAGCAGCATCAAAAAGCCAAAAATTATCTGCACAAACCTTATGGGCAGGAACTTTCTTGGATGCCCCTGGCGGGCCCACGATGAAGTGAACGTCAGCCATGAGTTCGTTATTGAACATCAGCGCGTTCCTGCAAGCAGGGGAGGGGGGAGAAGCCCCGTTAGCCGCGGGCTGCCCTCGCCCGGTGCCCCAGCCTCCCGCCGGCGGCCCCCGGGGCTCCAGCCCATCCCTGCGCTCTCGCCTGGCCGGGGCGCAGGTGCACAGGGCGGGCGCCTCTCTCTCTCCCGCCCGCCCGGGGAGGGTCCGGCGGGCCTGGCCCTTACCTCTCCCGTAGCGTGGGATGGAAGGATTGCCAGTTGGCGCTCTCCAAGTTGTTGTTGTTGAGGTTTTGGAGCTGGGGCGGCGGGGGCGGCTGGGCGCTCTGCTGGAGCTGCAGGGCGTTCTTCTTGCTGTTGGCAGCGGTGGCGGCGGCGGCGGCGTTGCTGTTTGCAATGTTAGTGTTGGTGCTGGCAGGGTAAAGTTCTGCAGCCATCTTCTTCTTTAGGGACAGGGGCACTATCTCATAGCATCCTGGCACCTTGCCGTTTGACCTCACACTCTTTTTGGACTTCTTTAAGGTCTCTGGAAGCAGAAGAAAAAAAGTCAAACACTTCATGATCCTGCCATTGAGGCAACCAGGGGGCAGTGGCATGAGCAAGAGAACTAACAGATCCCAAATGCGAGTCCCACTATCAGGATATTTTGTACGCTTCTAGATGCAGGGCGGCCTTTGGTTTTTTTGGAGTGTGTGCCCGCTCTCTGGTTACAGGCCCGACGCACCTTTCCGGGGGGAAAGGGGTGATGCTGTGTCGGATCAGTGCCAGCGCTCACCTTGGCTTGCGGAGGGGTGTCCCAGCCACCACGGCACTGCCACGACTGCAGCGGGGAGCCCGAGCGGGGCCAGCAGGCAGTTCCTTCCCCGAGGAACGGGGAGAGAAAAATTAAAAGGAAAAAAAAAAAAAGGAAAAACAAAACAAAAAAAAAAGCCAAAATCCAGCAACACAACCCCAGGAATCCGGCAGAGGCGGTGGGTCAGGAGCGAGAGTCAATCCACAAATCCTCCGAGTGCAGCAGCCCGGCGAGGGTGAAGCGCAGCCAGCCGCCCGATCCCCGCTGCCAGCGCTCCGTTCCGTCCTTCCCGCCCCGGCGGGGCCACATCCGCGGCGGCCGGGCCGGG
>VZRN01000983.1:995833-1028415 GCA_013397935.1 Dasyornis broadbenti | reverse complement strand
TTATTTTTTTTTTTCCCCTTTTATTTTTTTTTTTTTTTTTTTTTTTTCTTCTTTAAGGCTTGCTATTTAAAACCCACCCATGGATTCATTTTCTGACTGTTTGGCAGCTTCAAAATTCAAATTAACGATGTGCAATGTTTTGTCAAATGACCTGTGGGCATGAATGCCGGCAGAAATGTCTGAACAGCCACAATGCAAATGTGTAAATGCTCCCGAAACTCAGCTCTCAAACTCAACTCCAGAGAGAGAGCTGAGAGTTGCTCCTTGCTCTGCTCCGCTCTGTTCTGGCGACTACAGGCGGTCAAGTTGGGCCCTCTCTGGATAAGAGGAGATAGAAAAGCAAAGCAGTCATTGCTTTGTAACATCGTACGTTTTCCTGTAGTGCAAAGAGCAAAGTTTAAATGTATGTTGAACCCCAGGCTACGGCTTCTGAAAGGTTTTTTGTTGTTGTTGTTGAAATTGGAATTAGTCATTTCTCTAGAGCAGAACTTTATAAAATCATGCTTGGAAATGTAGAACACCTGTCCTTAGAATCGCGGGGATTGGTAAATTTCTCCTAAACCTTTGCTTTTAGGATCATGTTTAGGAGGGCACTGCAGTCTGGAATTTCTTCAGTTTTGATGGAATTTGAGGTTGGAAGTTCTTGCTTTATAAGTGCTTTCATTTAAACATTTCTGCGGGGCTGACAGGCATTATCACCTATGGTGTGATCTTGGTAATTATGGATAGCAACAGGGCATCGTTGTTAGAACTTGGTGCTAAATGAAACTGCTTTGATTAGTTGTAAATCCCTAAGATTTTTCCAGTGTTTTGAGCTGAATTTTCATCTTTATCAGTTTAAGTGCCCACACAGGGGATCAGCAGAGGAAATTGAGTTGAGACTAATAGTTAACAATTTACCGTACATCATGGATTTTTGGTCAAGTGATAAAAGGCTGGCAGGAAATGAGAAATTGATATCTCAACTAAGAGTAAACATGTGTTAAGTGTAGCTTTTACAAGATTGTTTGATAAATTATAAATTGGTTTAGGCAGAGCACAGGCCGTACTGAGATATTTTGGTTAGTTTGAAGCTGATAACACCAACGCTTGAAATAAGTTTATTCATCTGGAGGCAGATCTGTGGCCAGTGTAAATTTTCATAGTGCTATTGATGTTAATTGGCTTCCAGCACTTTATGCTGATGGAGAGTCCGCTTTAGTGTCTGTAATAAACAGTGTTTTGTATTCTTAGAATATAAGTCTGAGAAGCAGCTGGAATTAACTTTGAAATTAACTAGATTTTTGTTAGGGAGAATTTTAAGCAGACGAATTTTTTTGATGCTTAGTTTGTAGTTAGGTTTGAAATGAATCATGCAAGTTACCTTGTTACTTTTCAAGAGATGTTAGAAGTTTTGGGCCTAAATCATGTCCTCACTCTGCAAAAGCTTTTGTAAATGCTTCACTTTGGGCATGATTTCACTGATACTGGTAACACTGCTCTCATGTCAGAGTCAGTGAGTGCAGCCTTGGACACTGAAAAGCATGTGAGAATGTTTGTGCAGTGCTTTAAAGATCTCTTGTCTACAAAGCAAGAAATTATTTTGTTTTAGCTTATCTCAAAACATGCTTCTAAAGCTTACTGGTCAGAGGATCTGCCCAGCAGGACAGTCTGTGTTTGCTGAGGTGAAGCCAGACAAGCACAGCAGCCTTGCTGCACTGTGTTTCCTAAACTGATGGTAGGGTTAGAAATAATTGTGTTACTTTCTGTTGCAGATCCGTGTTTGTATATTCCTCGTTTTGCACACATGCTGGAGTTTGGGGATAAGAACCATGAGGTGTCCATGACAGCTCTGAGGCTGCTGCAGAGGATGAAGCGGGACTGGATGCACACCGGGCGCCGGCCCTCGGGGCTCTGCGGAGCAGGTAGGTCAGAGCCTGGCTGTATCCCTTCCCCCCTCAGCAGGTGGAATGGGAAAGCCTGGAAGAGTCGAGGACTTTCCCCTTTCACTGGTGATATCCACGTTCTCGGGGTTTTGTTCTGTCAGGCATCTACAGATTATATAGGTCTTCATCAAAATAGTTTCTGAAACTCTAACTTCATTTTTGCCCTTGCTCCTACAGTACTTGCTCAGATCCTTTGTAGCTTATAGTTTGGATTTTTTCTTTAAGCTCCTTTCTAGTGCTTTTCCTGCTCCCACTCTGCAGGCTCTAGCTGCTAACAGGTTTTTTTGTCAGCTAAAATGACACCATTAGTGTGAGCACTTTGATTTGTGTCTTTACACAAAGTCTTATGCAAGAAGTGCCCTCTTTGACCTATTTTGTGAAATTATTTTTCTCTCTGTCTTCATCTTCTCTAAGATTCGTCGCTATCATGATGCTTACATAAAACCTATGGGTTTGGGAGGGCCAGGTTAAAAGATAGTAGCCAGTGAGGTCAGAGTAACAAAGACTATAGGTAGTCACAGAGTTCATGTATGTGCTTTATTTTATTTGAAAGATCTTACATGTGTATGCATGAATGAGAAGTAATGCTCAAACCTTTGGGAACCCAGGACTATACAATCTTTTTGACATTTCTAGCCCCTTTTTGTTAAAAGTACTTGCTTGTTGCACATTGCTAAAAATTTGAGTACAGACTATGGGAGAGCAGTCTGCTCTTTAATGCGCTACATGGGCTGTATCCATAAGAGCAAGTAATTTAATTCGACGGACATGGATCAATAGATGGAAGCAGGTGATGCTGAGCCCCCTCCATCCATCCATGCAAGATGCAGCTCATGTGTTGGACTGTGGACTGAGTTTCGTTTGGTTCCCTTCAGTCTTGATGTTCCTATTAGGAACACTTCAAACATATGCCAGAAGTGGAGCTCTGGTTTAGTTTCCTCTGTAAAAAAGCACTTTTGCATGCTTGAAACTGCTCTGCACAGTGAGCCACTGTATAATGAATGGGGGTGGTACTTCAAAACAGAGCTGGTGCTCGGAATCAACACACCATATAAATGCAACTGGTTATCTGGCTGTATAGGGGGTTTTGCAGGAGAGCACTTGGGCACCAGCAAGACAGGGATAGTAGTGGCAGCAGTGAGGAGACCAGTTTAGGCTCACTTAGTGTTTCCCTGGAGATGTTTTTATTCAGGACAGAATTCAGTGAGTTCTGCTAAAAAGATGATAACTTGGAAAATAAGTGGTCGTGGAAATGTTTTTGTGCTGTAGATGACCGTGGTTTCCCAAATGTCAAAGCATAGAATTTTTCAGGGTGCAATTTGCAACTGGCTTAATGGGTAGAAAGCAAAGTTTGTAAAGTCAAGTCCATCACCAGTGTTCAAGTACACAGCTGAGCATAAGCATTTACAGCTCTTTAGCTGAAGGCAGGGACAAAGAGAGGTACAGTTACCTGACTGTTTTCTGCTTTTCTTCAGGAAATCTCCCTCTTTTTGATATAAACTTTTCCTGCTTGTTCTCTAGCTCTGCTAGTGGCGGCACGAATGCATGATTTCCGACGGACTGTTAAAGAGGTCATCAGGGTGGTCAAGGTTTGTGAGTCTACGTTAAGGAAAAGGTCAGTGCAGTCTTCTTGCTTTTATCTTTTATTTACAGTACTGAACAGTGATATAGTCTAAAATAAATGTGTATTGGAGATAAACAGGTTATTTTCAGAAGTGCCACGAATAAAATACGTCCACGTTTTAGCTGGTCATTTTAAAGTACTAACACCTTGCCTCTTATGCAAGGCTTGAAATGCTTAGCAAAGATGGTACGGAGCACTGTGCCTATATAACAGGTGAAGACTTGAAGGCAAAAGAAAATGCTGTGTCAGTAATACTAACAGTATTGTCATGTCCTCAGAAAAAATAATTTATTGATTCTCAGAGCTGACAGTCTATTGTGAGATTTTTTTTTCATTAATTCAGAATCCAGTGATGAAAAGTCTTGTCTATTAGCTGTTATTGAAAAGACCTTCTCAAAATATTTTTCTGGAATGTTCATTTTGGGTAGTGTTGCACTGCTAATAAATTGAAGACAGCACAGTGAGTCTAATCATAAGTTCAGTGAAGGATCCTCTGAAAGTGGGAATTTTCCAAGTACCTTTTGCATGTTTATTTTTTTAAAGATCAGGTAGTATTTTCCATATTTTAATTATGTGAGCAGATACCCAGTTTCTGTCATTTTACTTTTGAAAAGCTGTAACATACTCTTTCCCCATAGGTTGACTAAAAAATGACCTAACTGAAATACCGTGATTTCTGTTGCCCCCAATTGGAAATTTTTATATCATGAATATATTCTGATGTTTGCTCCCCCAAAGTCTGTCTTTAGAAAGGTTCTTTAGTGTCTCTCTTTGCTGGGATCAGCTTAAGTACATCCAACCAAGCCTAATACCTGTTTAAAATATTCACCTGTTAATTGTGTAAAATGTTTTTGCCCCAGATCTTCATTGGTGGAACGGGAATGATGCAATTTTCCTACTATGCATGAGTGGTATAGGGATAAATTTAAAGTGTTTTAAATGCTTCAAGGTACTACAACTATAAGGATGGAGCAGTACAAGTGCCACTTTTTTTCTCTGGCCAAAAAGTCACGTGTTTTAGTACGTTTTGCGTGATTAATGAGTTATGCACCACAAACTTCTCCAAGATGCTTTGGTTAAATAACTGAGGACTTTGTACTTACTAAGAAAATAAGCATAATAAATTAGGGTTGGAAGGAAAATTAATTTGAGCAATTGTTTCAAGCGAGAAAATCTTACTTCAAAATTCATGCTTTGAAATGTTTACTCAAGTCACACCCATCAACTAAAATGACAGCCTTATTTACTTTGACAGGATAAACGTGACAGCTGAATTATTTTCAGGCAGCTATAATTACAACTATTTATCACGAATCTATAAATTTGATTGATGTTTTTCAAATAAGAGCACGTTATATAGTATTTAACGAAGGCAAATAAAAAAAATACCTTTGGAGGAAAGAAAGAGTTCTTTCTGCACTCCAGTTTTTTTCCTCTTCTTTCAAGAATTCCTTTCAAAATGCCATCAAATAGAAGTTGTCTAAATGAATAAGAACTTATTTCACATTCTTAAAAATTTTTTTGCTTCTCAGTTTGATGTGCAGTTTTATTTCCTTTTAAGTAACGTTAGTCTGATTGGTAAAGAGCTGCTGCTGCTGCGTTGTGTTTTATAAAGGTGTTGGGTGCTGTGCTCACTGCTGGTGGCTTTGACCTGACAGCTCTGTAAGTGAAACCCAACAGGAGTCCAGATAATGCTGACACTTCCAGCCTGCAGGTTCTGCTGTGTGATTTGATTCAGCTCCCAAGTGGCTTCCTGGGAAAGCACAGACCATTGGAAGTTGGGTTTGCCTTTGGTGCCCATGGACTTCTGTGGCAGAAATCTTCAAGGGAAGGCGCCACATGATGTGCCTCTGCCTGGGGGGAGGGAGACAGGGCTGTGTGGATCAGGGGCTTGGCTGAGGATGTGGTAGCGATGCTCTTTAAGAAACCCTGATTGGGAATTCCTGTTTTGGGAAGACCCTCAGCAAGGGGTGGTAGCCCTTCCCTGAGAAGGGCACTATTCCTGGTGCTGGGCAGTGCAGCTGGTGGGACTGGATTAGTTCACCCTGTTGTCCATCAGCTGGACAGCACGAAGCCCACATGTCTGGAGGCTGTGTCCTCTTTCACTGCTCTGAGCTGGAGGAGTAGCTCTTAGGACGAGCTTCACAAAAATGTAACGTATATCCAGGTCATAAAAATTCATGAGCTGGTCACAAGGGAAATCTGTTTTGGAAGGAAAAGGTGACAAAGCATGGCCTGTGGCTGCTGTCACTCATCTTCCAATCAAGAGTTTTTAATTTGGACCTCTGTTTGGTTAGAAAACACTGCTTGTTTATTTTTAGTACATGTGGGTTTTTGGTAATACTGGTAGAGAAAATCTTGTAGTTACTTCACAGGGCTTTCTAGCTTTATGTTTTGAAGCACACAATTAAAATATAAAGCTTATTGCTGTTGTTGAAAGCGAGCTTACTAAATATTAATAAATGCACTGATAATCCTATCTTGTTTCCAGTCTAATTGAAATTATATTAACTTATATATCACTTTATTTATTCAAAGTAGTGTACAAATATTAACTAATTAGTCAAATCGTTATTTTCTCTGTAATCATCTGTGGAGGTAGCAGAAATTAACTTTTAATAAACCAAATCCTTTTATTTAGTTCAGTCCTCACATTTGTGCCTGTGTTCAATGCACCTGCCTTCGCCTCTGCCTTTTTAACCTTTAAATGCTCTGCCCCTTCATCTTTTTATTCACCTATTGCATGCTTTCTCTGTGTTCTGAATTTTGTCTTATATTTAGTAAGAATAGTTCTTGTGATATTTGTCCATTGTGCATTATCTAATACTGCATGGCTCTTATGCCTGTTTGAAGATCTTAGGCACTTCTTCCATAGAAATAAAAAAAAAAAATATCGGCTTATCTTTCTTAATATTTGCATTTTGGCTTGCCCACTTTATCTTTAAATTGAACTACTTTTTGCATAAAAAATACTTTTCAGTTCCATAAAGTACTATCTGCTAAAAAACCTATTTATGATGAAGTTCAGAAGCAGTAAAGCTTCATTTAGAAGAAATTGGAATGAAAGGCAGCAATGGGTTTAAACAGCTCGTTTTTGAGGTGAATGTTTTTTTTTCTCACAACCAAATAGTGTTTTGGGAAGGAAGACAAGACTTGTTATGAAGGAGCTTCATTTACCAGTTGTAGATGCTGCAGGAACTTTCATAAATGGGGTCCTTTGCTCATATCCTGGGCACCCTGTTACAGCTCTTTCAATGACTGAGGTGGTAATTTTTGGAAAAATTAAAGATTTATGCATAGAGATAAGTGTACTGAATGTACTGCCTGCAGCTTTTTTTTTTTTTTTTCCTTTTTTTTTCCCCCCATTTCTGTAATATATGACTGGCATAAATCTTGTGTCCAGGCTCCCACTGCTGTCTCAAGCTGGACAGATGCCTGTGAGAGCAGGCAAAGTGGGGAGCCAGTCTGGACATGAGTCTGGAGTCAGGAGGAGAAAGGAAGGTAACAGGGGCATGGGTAGCTGTGAGGCTGTTATTTTTTAAAACACCAAAGCCCTGTCAAGACCAGGACCAAAGGGAAAGGTGTAAAGAAGTCAGCGTTGGGCTGTCATCCAAGTACAGCCATGCTAAAATTCTATGGAGGTTATCCATTGAATCAGTGAGAGCTGGCTACTACCTAAGGTGTTTGAGCATGGAGGGGCAGAGGATGCTCAGAATGTTAGAGTTGTGTAAGGGCTCTTGGTTGAAGTGTGATGTGGAGAGAAGCATTTGGAAAGCCAGGAAATTTATTTCATGTAAAGGAGCTTGTGGTGATGTCCACTCTGATCTCAGCTCAGCAGCCGAGGAGCTCCTTTGCTGGCTGCTGCTGCCATAAGTTAAATCGAGAAATACCTCATATCTCCAGTTAAATCAATTCAAGTGGCTTACAGATGGTTTCTAGAAACCTTTCTAGTATGGTGAGTAAGACACAACTTGATCCACAAGGGCCAATGCTGCATATCTTTGGAAGTTGGATTTGTCTGGTTCGATAAAAAATGGTTTTATTTCTGAGTAATCCAGTTTCACAGTCAGTGTTCCTTTTTGTAAGTCCAGCTTCTATACAGTTCACAAGTTAATACATTAATTAGATTCCTAATATATTTTAGTACATCATACTTAAAAATATAATTTCAAAATTACTTGATGACTCTTACTTTTGAAACAATCAGTAACTTATTCGCACTAACGCGGGCTTCGATCATGTAAATAGTTTTCCTGTGTTTGACTTTCTTCATCTGAGTGGCTGTTAGGAAATTAAGCAGCTCTATTTTTCCTTTCCAGGAGGTCATAGAGTGCTTTTAACAGACCACAGCAGAGGAACCACGCTAATGAAGCAGAATTTTAAGGAATGCTAACACATTTTGTTTCATTAGCATGGTGTGAGCATTTGAATCAGGGGGGAAAAAAAGAACTAAAATTTTCAGGTGATTTAGGCTGACAGAGTTCTGGGATGGCCAGGGATGTCAGCTGGTGGGGTTATCCAGGGGCTGACAGTGGGCACAAGTGTTAATGCAAGTTAACTGAATGTGTAAGCATTTGTAGCATCAGGGCTTTTAAAATTTATGCTGATGAATTTGTGACAGTTTTAAATCTCTGTGTTGGTGTGAGCAAGTAACAGGAACTAATTCTAAAGGGTGCTTTATTTAGAACAGTCAGTCTTTAGAGGTACCCATTCTTTCATACTTAGAGAAACATCAGAGTTGCCAGCAAACGAGCCCCATAAATTATCACTCAGCTATTAATTGGCAGTAAATGACTTTGTGTGTGTGCTCTTAGCCCACAGGAAAAAGAGGTGATGTGTATTAATACTGGAAGTTGTTTAAAGGTGAGAATATTTCTCTTAGCAGTTGCATTTGGCCGGGAACAGAGTAATTTCACGCAGCTCGGGTGGTAAGTTGTAAGTTGAAAAACCACAGCAACTGCACCACCTCTGATTTTGTCCTTACCTTTAGTAATGAGATACTCATTCATACAAGCTTAAAACTACCTCTTATATTGCTGCAAGTATATGTAAAATTATATATATGTACAATGTTTACATATCACGAGATTACTCTTCAGTTTATTTACTTACTAGTGGCTACTGGAAAATTTTTTGTTATGTCATGTAGGAAGCATTTAATAACTATTTCTGATACGTATTCTATATTGAGAATCACTTTTAGTGTATGGCTTTACCTACGTCCATAAGTAATTCATGGGTAAACATTGTATGGCTTGGAAAAAACTAAGGAGAGAAGGCTGGTGCAAGAGACTGTTAGATTTGTAGTATAGAAATAGAGATGGTTTGCAACATCAGTGCTAATGCTGAGCTTCTCTCCTGTGGCTGAGTGCACAGGTTTGGAGTGGCCGGCAGTACTGATGAGGGTGAAGTTAAAACAGTGGGGATATTCTGCAATATTCTAGTTCTTCACTAAAAAATAAAAGTGAATCCCTTACTTTTCCAGAGTTTGGAATTGTCTGACATGTCAAATCAGCTGGTCTATTACTAGAATATCTGTAATTGATACGACAGTTAAGATTATGTAGATATCATGTAAGTTATTACTTATGGTTTTAATTATATTTAATTTGGGAAAACTCAGGGGAGTTTTATTACCAGCACCAGTTTGTCTTGGAATAAAGGGGTTTTTTCATATATTTCTGCTAACAGTGTGGCATATTCGGTTTATTATTTTTCTAATCCATTGATAAAGTACTTCAAGTACTTTAAAAAGACCTCTCACAACAGGTAACTTAAAGGCTGGTGGCTCAGGCTAAACCCCATATTCCCTCTTTAAAAAAACAACTGTGTCTGAAGTTGTAATTTGTTTGCCCTTCTGTATGGAGATGCAGCACACACACCTCTGCTTGTACTGCCTGCTTTCTAGAGTTTGATGCTGATTGTGTATAGGTAGGACACCGTGGCTGCTCCTAAATGGTCTCTGCTTAGAAGTCCCTCTTGGGCTTTGAACTTGGGTTCCTGAAGCATTTGTGAGTTGGACTCCAGAAGTCCTCGTTCTTTTGTGTGCTTTGTTGCACCCCACTGCTGCAGAATCACAATTAAACATTAAAACCGAGCCCTTAGCTGCACACGAGTCTGTTTTTTCCATCGCTGTAGACTGGATTCAAGAGTCTCCACTGGAGGGTATCCCTGGAACAAAACAAAGTAAAAAGGACATTGCGTGTAACTTCAAAATGATTGACCCATTTTCCCTTATTGGGAGTTAAATTAAGTGTGAACAGAATCCGTTTACTGGTTTGTGCACAAAAGTGCTTTATCAGAAGCAGAGGTGTGGTTTTGTCTGTAAATGGATGAAGCAACAACTGTGGAAATTTTTCACTGGGGTTAGAGGCAGATGACACTAGGCTCTGGAAAAATTTTTCTCCCAAAGGAATTTACTTGAAAGAGTTTGCTGTGAGAAACTGTAAGAGGATGGTTTATACTGGAAGTTTAATCTTAGCCTGAGCTGGAGTGGTTGCCTCTGCTTTGACTATAAATAGAAAATGTTTGTCTGCCAAATTTCAATTTTTAGAGCCATTTTGAATTTGTGTCAAGGAAATAATATTTTAATTTATATTTAATTAATTTATATTAATTCAATTTATATCTGTTTATTTTCCCTCTGTCTGTGCATAACTTAAAGTGGCAACTTTTATTAGATTTTTTAGGGGTTTTTTTTAGGTTAACAAATGTAAAAAATGAACTTGGATAGCATTTTTATATGGGACTTAAAAAATAGCCTGTAGCTATTTTCTTTTTTTCATGAAGCCACTCCCTTGCCCCCAAAATTATTGTGTTTATAATTAAAGTTGTGTCAGTTTTTCTTAACTGCCAAACTAATGTTGCCTTGTTTCATGTGGTGCAGACTGCTGCAGCATCAGTTTGTTGCCTTGGTGGCATGTGTCCAAACAGCAGATAAAATTAAAGAAATGTTTAAAAATATGTAGACAGGATATCAGCCAATGTAGAATGTTGAGGCAGGCGAGTGGTTGGCAAACACAGGTATTTATTTATATCAAGTTAAAGGAGAAAATGTTGAGCTTACAGCTCACTCTCCCACGGAGATGATGCTCAAGCTGGGATCCTGACCTTCAGGGATGATCCCTCATTTTTGTCAGGAGGGCTAGAGCCTTGGGGGCAAGACCTGAGGGAAGTGAAAAAATAACGTGCTACTCTAAAATTTACGTTGCCACCAGTTTGTGCTTAAACTGTCATACTGGCAGCCCTCCCCACCGTGTGGGCAGCCCTTCCCTGCTTGGCCTGGATCAGGACTGAGGAAAAGGAGGGCATGGGCATGGGGCTGGGTGCTGGTGGCCTGGTCAGATAGTTGAACTGTGCTGTGCTGTGGATTTGAGCTCCTTGGAAGCAAACACAATGTAGGTCTGCCCTGTCCTAGTGCAGGCACACTGAAGGTGTTGGGAGACTTCCATCCCACCATCCTGGCTCGGGTGGAAGCTGGTGCTTGAGCGGGAGCTCGTGCCAGCTCCAGCACGTTGGCTCACCCAGGGCTGACGTGGTGGGTGCAGGGTACGTGACATGAGTCAGATGGCACTGTGGACAGGAGAGGGACAGACAGAGCCTGAGGTGTCTGCAGGCAGACATGCACGGTTAGGTGCTGATACCCAGGCATGGTTATCTCATCTCCAGCCTGGCTTCATGGGTTTTGTTTCTGGTGTTCTCCTGGCTGCCTGGCTGCAGAGAGGTGGTGCTGCTTTGGTGGGGCTCTGGCTCTGGCAGCTCATCTCAGACTCGGAGCAAGTGTTGGGTAAACTGTGTGTGTCTGCCAAAGTGCGCTTTGGCTTTTAACACTGGGAGGAGAATAATATTTTAACAAGGTGAGGCTGGTTGGGAGGAAAAGTCTTGCTGAAGTGGGATTACCTGTGAGTACGATTCATTCATGGAGAGATGTATGACTGTCCTTTAATGATGGTGACTGGGAAGACCCATGCTCCTCAAATGATACATGGGTTTGGCATTAAGTGAACTCTGAATTACAGTAATAATAACTGTGCCCTAGTCAGGTTTTCCCTCTAGCCTGATAGATGTGGCTCCCTCCTGGAAGGTGGGTAATGCATGCTGGAAGCCCATTAACACCGAGAAGGATTTCTAGTCTTTTAATTAAAAGCTGGGTGCTGCTGCTGCCAACAGCATCCTCCTTTCCAATTTGATCTGAAAGAGAGGAGGAGGGAGTTAGTCTTGGTACTCTGAGGGAAGGGTTTGGGTTGACAGTCACTCTCAAGTACATGGCTAATTTGGGGCTTTGTGGAGATGCTTGAATTCCAAAAGCAAGTCTAGTTTTCAGAGGCATTCTTCTCCTCAGCAGCACTAATTCTGGCTGGCCTATCCATGCATGGGCTCAGTGTGCCGCTTGCTGTTGGAGCTACACAGAGGTGCCTGGCTCTCTCTGTGAATTTCATGGCGTAAGATGCTGCCTGTGATGATCCTCTGCTCCAGGAGCGGGTGTCCTACCTACACCCCCCTCCAATTGTCTTGCTCCTCAATTTAAAAAGGAAGAAACACAGATACTGATGGGGATGTAGCAGGAGAATGGCACCGTGTGCTCTTGGCTTTGACCCTGGTGTTGGCTAGAAACGGAATTTCTGTCCTAGAGAAAATTCCTTCTTTGGAAGGAGTCTTGTTGCAACCAGAGGTAGAGGAGAAAACTGAGGAGAAAACCACAACTGTTTTTAGGGGGAGAGACATGCAGAAAGGTCCTGTGCTGAGAGCACTGAATCACCATTTTTAGTTCCCTGGCTTTGCAGATGGAAGCCGTTGTCAGCGTGGCTTCCTCTGGAAGATGGGAATATTCCAGCGCAGCAGCTGCAGACCCATCATTGCTGTTTTCCCATGGAAAATGTTGATATTATTAAAAGGGCACTTTCTGTCAGAGAAGCATTCTGCCAGACGTTTCCTGACCTGGCTTTGTACTTAACCTTTTGTCTCACTTTCTCCATCTGTAAAATGGATGTGCTCATTGTCAGCCACCTGTATAAAATGCTGGTATTTGTGGATTGAATTATGACCACGTAGTCTTATTTAAGATTGAATTCCTCTGAAAGATTCAGCTGCTTTTATGGCAATTCCCCATGGAGCCAGTCCTATCTCTCACATAGGTAGGAACTTTTAAAATGCAAACATTAAACAAATTCAAAGTTTATTATTGTAAAACTATGTTCATCCATCTATTTCATCTGTGTGATGTGCAGATGATCAATTTATTTTACCACTGCTTCTGTTCATCCTGGGAAGATTATTTCTTTTCCCCCTTCCAGCCTGCTGAAGAGGTGTTACTTTAACATTTGCTTTGTGTAAATTAATCATGCTGACATATCAGGAAGATTTTTGAGCATACTTCTAAACTATGATGACAGATATTTTATTTGGGGAATCTATTTTGTTGTTGCTGTTGATAACAAAAGCAACAAGCGGGGAGGAATGAGCTATGTTTCTCATCTTCGTTTTGTCTATACTTAATTGACCTCAGGGGCTGCAGTATGTCTGTTCAGTCTTTGTTCATCAAAAAAAAAGTGTGTTACATACTCTAATAAAACAAAAGCTAATTTGGGATATGAAAAGATATTTTATTTGCAGCACATGAAACAATTAGTAGCACTTCAGTTTTAATATAATCTGTGTTTGAGCCAGAGATGCTAAGGATGACGTGTTTATTCCATAGCTTGGCAGTTTGCAAATTTGTTACATTCAAAGGAGTTCTTAGAGATGTTTTTGTCATGTGCTGTATGCTTTGGTAGGTTGACAGAGTTTGAAGATACACCAACCAGTCAGCTAACCATAGACGAGTTTATGAAGATTGACTTGGAAGAAGAATGTGATCCTCCTTCATTTACAGCTGGTCAAAAAAAATTGAAGATACAGCAGGTAAATTCTGAATTGGATGCTCTCTGTGGTTCTTTCCTCTCTCCTCCCTCTGTGCATTCCGTGTTGAATCAGTTAATACTAAATCCTGACTGACCAGCCTTTGGTAAGGTTTAGTTACATTTAGTTTGAGGTTCTTGAGAGAAGGGTGAACGTTAGTACCTATGATACTAAACTAAAGATTTTTTTTTGGTTTATTGGCAAAGGGATAGTTTCCCAGTTAGAAGTGTCATGGGATCAGAAACCATGTGCTGTTTTTAAAGTGATACCCATGGTTAGGAGAAGTGCCATTCCATAGAACTTTTTAAAAATAGATATAAAAACAATAACCCATTTACTTCGATGAGACTGCTGGTGGTTTGGTATGGTACAACACCTGCTTCCACAGAGATTCGTTCTCGTGTGGCCTAAGTTCTTTACAAATCACGAACTAAAGCTGGCAGCAGAGGAGAAGATTTTACTGTTGTCATATCAATTCTTACATGATTGGTTTGTTAGGGTTTTTGCTTATTCTGACTCTACTATTTGAAGGTCTGTAGGGGTGCTAGGGATGTTCTCAAGAACCAGCTGTAGGTCAGAGCTTCACTCTGCCATCACCAATGTGCTCTGTCTGGTGCGCGCACTCCAGTCTCAGCACTGTCCTTGCACTTCTCATGTCTATAGGCACAGTCACAGAGTCTGGAGAATGAGGCCTTTTATTTACAGCTTGCCAGAGTGAAGGCTCCTTTTGAAGTATAGAGATGGGGCAGATAACATTTGAAATTGGTCAGTATTTTGAGACCTGTCTGTCATACCTATCTGATACGACAGAGTAATTTCAGTGGTGATTCAAAACCTGCTTATGCTTCTGAAATAACCTGTCATTCTCTGTCTCTGTATACAGCTCACAAACAGTTCAAAATTGTGCATGTTTTTTCAGTAATTTAATGTTTATTTTCTTTATTGTCTTTTCAGCTTGAGAAGGCATTATCAAAAAAGCTGGAGGATTTTGAAGGTATAAGTTATACTTAGTGTAATATATCACTCATTTCTTCAATATTACATCAATGATTGCTGAGTTTTATTTTTATTTCAACACCACAGGAGAAATATCGAGCTACCAAGATGAAATAGAGATTGAATTAGAAAACAGTAGACCGAAAGCAAAAGGTGCATTTGCAAATTTCACTAAAGACGGTAAGTCTAAAAAAGCATGATGACTCCTTAAATAGTATTGAGTTAGATCTGGCAGTCTGAAGTGTAGGAGTGTTATGGAGTGATCATATATATGCTTGCATAGTACAAGATCTCTTGCGTTGGGGTTCTCTCTGCCAAATAGTTGGTTCATAGATCAGTCTTCAAAACAACCACATTGTTCATTGCAGGGATGCTTCATTAATGATTTCAGTTGTTTTTCTTTCCTGGTGCGGTATAAGCTTGGCACTGGCACCTGAGAATGTTTCTTCTCATCACTGAAAGTGCAGTGGACCAGTATCTAGACCCTTCTGTCGCCAAATTCCCCAGTTGACTTCCCATATGGAAGAGTTTTGTGCAGGTTGAACTGGCTATTTTTAATTTGTAATTATACCAGGAAATAGCTGACTTCTCTCACAAAGCCCTTTTACCTGATGTAATAGGATGATGCTTCTATTTTAAATTATTATTATAGTCACAAAAATACAATTTAATAGTCAAAATAATGAATTTGAAGAGCATCTGGAAACTCCATGTATTCATACGTTGAACTAAAATATTGTGTATTTCTTTTATAGATTTCCTCTAAAGATTTTTAGTCTTTAAGTGAGCACCTCACCTTATTTAGTTTCTGTAACAGATGGTATGCAATGATCTGTTGGGTTTTTTCCCCTTACAGATTCTATAGAAGATAATGCCTCTAGCATACTTGGAGAGGAGGAAGCAGAAGATGAGGAGCTAGAAGCAGCTGCTAATCACTTAAACAAGGACTTTTATGATGAACTTAATGAGAAGGACAGAGGTAAAAGGAATGAAGATGGGGAATGCAGAAATGGAAGTGAAACTCTTATAAGACCCCCTGCACTGGAATCCTTGCTTGGCCCACTCCCCACTGCCGCTAGTCTTGGCATAACAGAGTCCATCAAAGAGTGCATATCCACGAAGGACCAAGAGCCTGGTGAGTAGTTCAACTCAGAGCAGAAACTGGACACATGCAGCTAGTTGTGGGTTTGTTGTGTCATTTCCATGTATCTTATTGGTTACTGTGGTTGCAATTCCGTGAATCACTGAAACGTCAGGGTACGGGAGCTGCAAGGCTGGATGGGACCAGTGGGTCTTGGTTGTTGAAGTGATTGTTGACATCGGCTCTTCTGGAAGCTGCAGGAGAATCTGGGGTGCCTAATTATTTTCTGAAGCCTGAGAATGTGTGTCTCTTGGTTAAGTCGATTGGCAGTCATATGATAGCTGATGGGCATATTTCAAGCCATGCACTCTCTATTAGGAAATTGGAGGAAGCAGATTCCTGTAAGTATGACTGGAAATTGAAACCCAAGCATGCGAATCTTAGATCAAGGGAGACTTTCTCAGGAGACATTTTACTGGAGTCAAACATGATGCAGTCTGTCTCTGAGAATCTCTGCAAACGGCAAACATTTAAAATGTTTGCAAGAGGAAATAACTGGTGTTGCACTTTTTTCTTTGAAACATACTTCAGTGTGTGTTGTGCTGGTTTTGCTCCATTTTTCTTAAAACCCCCAGATCTATCTGCTGCATACAGCTCTGTATAGCACAGTAGGAGCAGGACTGATCAACTAAAGAAGCCAGTTTTGCCAGAGCCAGTATTGCAAACAGCCAGTCATCCAAGTGGGTTTGTTTGCTTTTTCACACATATGCTTGACCTTCATGGAGACGGCATTTTTAAAAATTCCTTTTGCATCTTACTGACTCTGAAAACAATATATCTAAGGGTTTAAAACAACATATCTAGGGCTTTTATTCTCTATCACAGTTAATTTTTCCATCATAAGACACACCCATCAGAATCTGGTTTGTCAGCTTACTTGGGAATCCATTCAGCAGAACATTTTGTTATCCAAACTGTTGTGATGGTGATTTCTGTTCAACAGTAGACTAACTGAATGCATTCAGATTCTTATTACATTAGTGTTCAGTCTCCAGAAATGTAACAGGGTGATTGCATGTTTTTATTTTGCACAAACAACTTCATATAGAAACAGTTGAGTGGTTTTGGTTTTGTTTTAATTGTGATTAAGAAGATGGATGGCTCATGGCTTGTCTTTCTCCTGGAAATCAGCAGTTCGTGTCGAACAGAGGTCAGTCATGGCTAGAAGCTGTTGTTGTCTGGTTGGCCAGTGACCTGTAAAAAGGAGTTCCCAGTGATGGACGTTTCTCAGCTGGCATTGCTATTGACCATTTTAATGGACGGGCTGAGGACTGAGTGTAAAGATGAAGCTGAGCTGGCGTAGCCAGGGAGGTTCCTCTGAGTCGGGCTTCAGGCAGGTGGGCAGGAGAGAGCAGGGCTGCTCGTGCCATGGCTTGTCGGCCTTTGCTGTTTGTTTTCTTGCAAAAGTGGAGGATGTGCCAAATGAACTGAATTTCGAAACCAAGCAGGTTTCAGTATGTTCACTCTCTTCTGTGTCTGAGAAAAGATTGCAGGTGTTTGAACAAGTACTTATTTTCTTAACATGTTATGAAGCTCATATGCAAAATTACTGTTTTGGTTTTATTTTGATTATGGAACCTGCCCCAATCTTTGTTGGATTTGGATGTTTTCTTTGGGTGGTGAGGAGGGTGTTTGAGGATTTTTTGGGTGGATTTCTTTGTTTTGTTTTGTTTTTGTGACTCTGCTGATTTTAACAATATAAAAGTTTTGCGTTAAGTCTAAATCACTTTGGTTATGCCTATCCTGCAGGGTAGTCATTCTGGATGCAGTTCCCAGCCTCCAAGCCTTTGCCATGCGGTGCCTGTGTGATGTGGGTGCATCCCAGTGAGGAGGACCTGGTTTCCTTCGGGAAGTCATTTGTGCTCAGGAGCAGTAATGGAACCTTGATGTGTTTTGAGTGATTCGAATCCAGGTCTAGCAGACAGGTTGGGAAGTATACCTGGCTTGCAGTTGGCAGGTTATTATGCAGAATAAAGAAAACATCTTGTTAAGATGATGCCTCACATTGGTTACATTTGCATTGTAGCTCTGAACCTGATGAAAACCAGTGTAGATGACTCTGACACCTCAGGCAATGTTGTTGAGTTCTGCCTCATTGCTCTGGAAAATATGGAAAGGTAGTATCTTCTTCTGTCAGACCAACTGGTACAGTCAAAAAAATTAGACACTTTCCAGATTTGCAGGCCCTTCTTCAGGCCTGAAAAATAAATGGCAGTTTTCAAAACTAAATACTGGATGAGAGCAGTTGCTCGGAGTTTGATTTGAGATGGTACAGTCATAGATTGTCTTGAAAGAAAAGTAGTTGGTACATGTGGAGTGAGGAGGAAAAGCTCACCAAATTCCTTTCATTTATCTTGTGTATTTGAATTTGGTTTAGTGCAGTTAATATTGTGAATTTCAGCTGGCCATAGCCTTGGTGTGGTAGCTCATTGGAGGAAGGAGAGTGCTGTTGTAACACTGAACCCTTAAGATGATGTTTTGGTCCTTTTTCACAGCTGTGGAAGTCACAAACCAGGAACTTGTCCCTTCCCTCAGCACTCTCCAGCCCTGAGTCATCTCTCATTGTGTGGCTCAGCCTGGACTGGAGACCTTATTGTGATGATTTTCTATCTCCTGCTGGACTACCCATGTCATTGGATGGCTGTATCATGTCCAGCCAGTTCAGCAGCTGGAAGCAGCATGCCTGGTGCTGAGTGGTGGGGATGCCCAGCAAACCCTTGTGGTGATGCAGGCAGGGCAGGTGGCTCTTAAATAGGAGCTCAGCAAACAGGTGCAATATGTGCAATGTTTGGCCTCCTTAAATGCAGGGTATCTCTCCTCGTCTCTGTGATGATCTGTCTTCTTCAAAAAAACCTCTGCTGTAGGTTACTTCTACAAAGTCTTTTCTTTTGGCTTTGGCATGTGGTAAGTCGGTTTATTATTGCCTACATCAGCTCCTTTGGGAAATCTTCCACCTTTGTGCTACAGTGGCTGCAGCAACAGCAGAAGATTTCTCACAAACTGCTTGTGCAGATAAGACTTAGGTGCAGAGCTGAAATATTAGGAAAAAGTAAGTGTACTTTTGCTCCACTTACAATTGGTATTTGAGCAGAGTGAGCTTGTCTGTATGAATGTTTTATGAAAAGCATAGTATTTTAGCAAATTTGCATTACAAAGACAGCATGTAAGGTACCGGGTTAATGAGTCTGAGGCAGTAAAGTGCTTAGCATAAACACTACATTTGACTGTTTTTTCCTACAAAGTGTATTAATTTGCAGAGACTTTAAGCTGAAAATTGTTTGAGTCTTTGCAAACTACTTCTTTCTTATTCTTCATGATAAAAGTGCTCTAAGGTGAGATCGCAGTTTCAGAGAGGGAGATTGGGTACATCAGTCTGTCCATTTTCCTGGCCGTGCAGCATCCCAGCATCCTTTCCACGCTCTACATGCTGTTTCTGATTCTCAGTTCCTCAAAAAAAAGGGCACTGTTTCTTTTAGGAGACTGTCACAGTCAAGTATCCTGGAGTTCATTCTCAAGAAATAACATGCTTTAGTGTAAAATTTCCCTCTGCAATTTATTTTTACATCCCTTTTGTACCACTTCAAATGCTTTATCATCTGTCTTGGTGTTTCTGTCATTCTGATGATTGCTGCCTGTCACCTTGTCCTTCACACATTGGGCTGTACACGGCCAGTTCATCTCCTGCCACATGAAGCAAAAGTGAGGAAGGTTTGATAATAACAGAAATAAAGGTAAAATGCAGGGTGTAAGTTACCGAATGACTTCATGTAACATCCACTTAATAATCTAGGTAAGGTTTGAGGCCTGATTTAGGTTTTGTTTTGAATCAAAATTCACATGCAGTCATTTAGGGCAGTAATTTCAAGTAATGTGTGTGCGGTGGGTGGTAACGTGCTCCTGCATGTCCCCATGAAAGTAAGCGGCTTTAGCAGTGAGCAATTGCCGTGCATGTACCATCTTGTGCCTGGTTAGGCACCCAGCAAACTGCACTCGCTGCTAATTTCACAGAGAACACATGGGAAAGCTTCACAATTAGCAGTTTGCTTATCTATTGCTCCTTGTATTTACGCCTCCATTACTGCTGCAAGCATAATCTGACAGGGGCTGAGGTAGAAAGATATTGTCATTGATTTCTGTGGGTGTTAAAGACCCCATGCAGGCAGTGTTCATTGATTGTAGTCATCGTCCCTGTGTACCAGCACTGTTCAGCTTCTTATTCAAGGAGGATGTGAACAGTGGCTAAAGGTGATCTGAGATAAGGTGGGGATGGGCTCGTCCTCTCGGGTCCTACTCGTCTTCTGGGTTTCATCCACTGCAGCTGCCTGCTCCCACCTCATACTTTATCCTGGCTGTGGGGCTTCACCAGTCCTTCCATGAGCAGATCCAGCTCCCTCACCTAGCAAGGGAAAATATATGTGTGTTCAAGCCCCTTCTTTTTTTTGACAGCAGCAGATGAGCAATGCCAACAGCACTGTGGGCAGGGCAGTTTGCAGAAACATAACATTTCTAGCAGGGTCTGAGCTGCCATGGAAGGATGCTTGAGGGTCTGCAGGCTAAAGATGGTTGGAGAAGGGCTGTTGACAGACACATGTGCCAAGGAGAGTTGTTGACCCCATCCAGGATCCCAGCATGGATAGCAGGATGGTGAGCAGCAGGCTTACTGCTGGCGCCATTGTTACTCCATCAGTGGTTGGGTATTGGACCCCTCTTTGTACTTCTTCTTCCAGCATCCTTTCTTCCATGGATTTTGTCTGAATGCATCCGTGCCAACTGTGTGGAAATATATAAATGTATACGTTGCATACAAAAAGATCTGGGTTTGTTCAGTCTTGAGAACAGATGTCTTAGGGGAGGCTTATCACCATGTTCCAGTGTTCAATGCATGCCTACAGAGAGGATGGAGACTCATTTTTTCAAGGAATCACATGAAAAAGACAAGGAGTAATGGGTGAGATTTTGATTGGATGAAAGAGAAAATTTTTTCACGGTGAGATCATCCTCTAGATTAATCTCCCCAGGGAAGTGATGGATGCCCCAAAATAGGACACTGATAAGATTTGGCTGGACAGTGTGCTGGGCTGTCTTGTGTAGACTATGAAAGGTTGGACCACATGATCCTTAATGTCTCTTCCAACCTGTTATTCTTTGATTCTGTGATATAATCAGTAGAGAGAACATTATAGAGCCCTATTACAAATGATTGCTACATACATGAGAAAAGAAGCTGCTGAGTTTAGTGCTAATTGTGTTACATATTGAAAGGACACTTGGTCCTCAGTGCAAGTGTATGTGTCCCCATCCTGATCACTCTTCTGGCCTCTGGCTTCAGCACCACAATTGCTCCAGTGGTTTTACACCCTGCCCGTGCAAATGAGCCGTGTGCGTGACCTGCTTGGTGCCACCTTCCTTGTGCAAAGCCTTCCAAGCACTTTAATGGTTTGATCTTTGTCTCCGTGTGCAGTTTGCTCATTGGAAAATATTTTCTGTGGCAGGACTAGCTCTTTCCCAGTTCTGAGATCTAAACAATAAAAACCTTGGTACAAGCTGGTCTTTCTCCGCTGGCCTCTGTATCCCTGTGCTTGGCAGCCTTGATAGGCTGTATCCCTGATTGAGCCTTCATTACGCTGTTAATGAGATGTGAAGAGCTTGCTGCAGCCAGCGCGGTAATACGAGACCACCAGCTGCTTTGAGTGCAGTTTTTTGATACCTGAAGTCTTGGGTATGAATTACAGATGACAGAATTTTCTTACTTGACTATGTATGTCACTCAGACACAAGTACTGTGTGTGCGTGTCTCACTCCAAAATCTGCGTGTGTGTTTTTTCATGCAGGATCGTTGCATTTCATTAAGGGATAGGAATGCTGTAAATTCATTCCATATTCATGCCTTGAGTAACTAGAAAGGTTAAGGGATGAAAACTAATCACAGAGTTTGGCTGAACGATTTCTAAACAAATTTGGAGAGGGGTTTTGCAGGGAAACTTGCAGTTTGTTAGAGCCATCTGAGGGATACATTTGAGTGAAGGCATAAGCTGAATCATGTAAATACATTTTTATAGCATTTGTGGATGTTTTAGGAAATTTCCAAAGGATTATGTTACCAATACAGACACTCCCTATAGAAAAATTTGTGTTTTGTCGGAAGTCTTGGTTGAATAGACCTGCCCCAGAGTAATGGGTGCTGGGGTCAGGAAAAGATACTGGAAATTTGGATTCAGGTTCCTGAGCCAAGTGAAGAAGATCCATCTGTTAAAGCTTACTGGGCCATTTTGCTTATAAATGAATGCCCTTAGTACCTGGCTGACCAGCCTGGCTGTTCTGTTATCCCCCTCCTACCCCAACTGTTTCAGAGGAGATAGTCTTCTTATGTCCTTCTCTTCTTCTTCTGGTTGTTTTTTTTGTGTGTGTTTTCTTTTCTTTTTGTTTAGTTTTGTTTTGTTTGTTTGATTGGTTTTGTTTTTGTTTTTGTTTGTTTGTTTTTTGTTTGGTTTTTTTTGTTTCATAAAATTCTGGTCTGCAATGGGGAATGTTTTAAAATACTGAAAGCTTTTCCAGGCTTGGATTTTTTTTTTTTTTTTTTTTTTTGCCTTCCTTGTCCTGACTGCAGTGGGCAACATGTCTTTTCTGTCTTGAACTCTCCAGTAAAAGCATGGTGGAAAATGAGTTTACTTTCAGTTTGAGTAGCGTAAAAGCCTTACATTGGTCTTTGATGTGTCTAACCAGCCGCTTAAGGCTTCATCCTCCCTTGTTTGAGGGTAAAAAGGCAAAAAGCTGCTTTTTCCTCTGGCTGCTTCAGCTGTCTGCTGGCCGCAGGCTCTTTGGAGAAGGAGGTGCCAGCAGGTCTGTGTCTCTGGCTTGGAGTGGCTGGACGTGTGGAACAGGGACTCTAGTGTGTCATTCCATGTGAGATAATTGACGTGTGTGTGCTGTGGCACAGATCCTGCTTTTCAGTGGAGCAAGTAGAATTAGTCAGCCCAGCAGGTTTCTTTATCCATTGCTTTCCATTGCGTTGATGGGAAGTCCAGGTCTGCTGTCACTTGCTCTAGGCTTAGGCTTAAGGAGTGCACAGCTGGGCAAGCAGGGAGAAGAGGAGAAGCTCAGCTGGGGCTTTAGAAATGGGCCTTCTTCTGTACCTGAACAGCAGAATTGCATAAACAGTTCTTCCCCACATACTAAGGGAGAGTTGTGTTTTGTGGCTGACTTAGGTGCCTTGGCGTTTGTAGGTGCCAGTCTAAAGTTTTCCTTCTGTTGGGGCTTCTTTTCAAGGTTTTCTCATCTCTGCACTCCCAAGCATCTGAAAAGATGCTGGTTCTCTGCATGGGAGATACTTTCAGGGGCACTTGAAATTGCTCCTGTCTTTATGGGGTTCAGTTCTCAAGGAATCTGTGGAAATGTAACTATCTAAGGGATCACTATCCTGCTCTTAAACCTTGGTTGAAACAGAATCATGGAGTCATGGAATGGTTTAGGTTGGAGGGGACCTTTAAAGGTCGTCTAGTCCAGCCCCCCTGAAGTGATCAGGGACATCTTCAAGAAGATCAGGTTGCTCTGAGTCCTGTCCAACCTGACCTTGGATGTTTCCAGGTGTGGGACATCCACCCCTCTTTGCAGGGCAACCTGTTCCAGTATTTTACCAACCTCAACCTCACAGACTGCAGACTAAAACAAGACCTGGGGAGGTGATGTTTGGTGGTGATGACTCAGACACCTACAAGCACTCAGGAAACCTTGCTAAAAAAACTCCCTGCTGGTATAAGAATGATTTGATCCTTTTCTGCACCTGTTAGAACTGGAACCCAGTAATGCTCACAGTTATTTGGGTAGGTGGTCCCTTTGCAGAAGAAACAGACATTCCTGCCCTGCCCTTCTGCCAAAAAGGAAGAAAAGCCACCAAGAAACTCAAGTGAAAACTGAAATTTTTCTTTAGAGAACTGTGGAAAGTGCAATGTGCAGAGGGGACAGAAAGGACACTAAATTTGCAGGGAAAGCTGACCGCTGAGGAGGATGTTATCCAAGCAATTCATCATGGTATCTGAAATGTCAGGAGTGGAGGCGTGGGTTCAGTTCAGGGAGTCTCCATGGTCTCAGTTGTTATTGAGAATAAAGACTTATTAACCCAGGTCAAGGAGCCACAAAATGTGCCCTTGGAAGGAGGAAATACAGCACTGAGAGATTTGCAAGGCTTAGCTACTTTGGGTTTAACACGATGGGTAATAAATCCACGTGCGGTGCTGTGGTGGATCCCGACCACTTGGGCTTGTCTGAAAAAGCTAAAATAATCCTCCATTTAGTACTTTATTTTCTCGTGGTACAAGTTCAGCTGGCAAAGGCAGTACCTGGAAACTGAAAATCTGCCGAAGTAAACCCTTTAAATGTGGTGCTGTTTCTGCAAGTTTTAATGTTTTTGTGCAGCAGTTGTATTGTTTTGCTTTAGTTCAGTAGCTTTGAATTTAGTTTGAAAAACTAATTCGTCTATCCTCTTAAGGATTAACTTCATCACACCCCTAAATACTTCATCTGTTTTGTTTGTTGGCCTTAAATCCATGGGACTATCACAGCAGGCAAGATGCATGGGCTGGACTGCGACTTGTGTAGATGACCCTTGTAATTAGGGATTTCAGCTGCGGCACTGCAGACTGGTGATGAAAACAGCCCTGAGTTTAGCCTTGCATAATTGTAGTTTGACATTTTTAGTTTGCTAAATGCTTTCATAACTAAAAGGGATGTATTATCCAGTAGAGGAAGAATATTGATGTTGACACTGTTGGCAATTAAAAACAATCTTGGAAACTGAATTTTACTACTCCTGATTGCTTTTGAAATAATTTGTTTTTCAATGTTACTTTAGGATTGGTTAATTTATTAGGTCTTTTTTTCTTGTGTGACAATGAGATAATTGCTATTTATTTTTTACCCTGCAAGCAATTATAATCAAAGTAGCCAAATATAGAGTCTGCTTTGACCTGGAATCAGAGTGACCTGTCAACATGAAGCTACTGTAGTCCTCAGCTTTTCAATTTAATTTTATTTCATAGGCACTCACCAGAATGCATTCAGTAGGGCTGAAAAAATTGTGGTTAGAGTTTTCGGTGTTCATTAATTACAGTGGTGCAGAGCTGCAGAAGTGGGCAGATAAGAACAACTTTGGTTTGGTTATTAATAGCAAAAATTGTTATGTTTTATCTAGGATTGGGTGGACTCTGTTGGGCCAATGTCCCAAGCGGTCAGAGGAGATGCTGGCAGGCTGCCAAGGGAGGGGTAGCTGCAAATTAAGGGAAAATTGCAAACACTTGTCTCTAGGGAGTTTCTGCAGCTAAGTTTTGCTAAAAGGAAGCAGAAGATACTTTATTTTTATAGTCAGCAATTTAAAGTAAGGCTCAGCTTTCATATTGAAGCATACATGTAGGCCTGTGATTGTAGAAGTAGGTTTTTGTTATGAAAGACCTGTACATCTACAACTGTGTAATAGGAATAAAGGAATGAATATGAAATAAGAGTGAGTAAATAATGCTGTTAAGTAGTACCCGGAAAGAAATTTGAAGCAAGGAACAAGGCTCTTGAGGCAGGTATAGGCACAGAAGGCAGAAGTAAATAGCTGTGCAGGGGATGGAAAGGTACCATTTTTCAGCAAATTCACTGCTTACGTGCCATGTTTGATTTAGTTATGGTGGGGAAGCCACTGTGTGCTCACAGATGGGAAGAAGTAAAACAGTGCTCTGTGACCAAATGCTCAATACTAGCATCGGATCAAGGCTAATGTCTGATTTTGGAATGGTTCTTTCTAATGGCTTAATGGTTCTTATTAATTTCGTGCTAAAAGTGAAAAATGCAAATTCACAATGCATCGAAGTCATGTGTTGAAATGCAGCAGCATCTTACCAACATGAAATGGTGTCACTGGTGGCAGTACTGTGTTCTGGCAGTGGCTTCCATTAAACTGAAGTGAGAAGTTGCTTTCCATGAAGGCTCTCTCCTCACTTCAAGACAGAGTTTTTTACACTTAGTAGGAGCAGAGCTTTGGTGTCTCATGGCTCTGTAGGTGCTGCAAGACTAACACAAAGCTCTCATGCCAAGTTCTTTCCCAAGAGCAAAGATAAAATCCCTGTTTTATACTGCGCTGTTTGGATTTTACCTCCAGTTTTAAGACAGAGTAGATGTGTTGGGATGTTGTGGGTGCTGTTGGTTGCGGTTAAGATGTGTCTTGTCTTACTGGCTCATCCCCTTCCTATCTGCTGGCACCAGTGCACGTGTAGTTGCCTCCCTCACCCAGGTCTGTTAAAAGTGTCACGGGCTCATGCAAGTTTTTTTAATAGTAGGGTTATTTTGATGGATGTGTCCTAGGGAAAGACACCTTGGCAGGTGACAAGTGAGGGTGAGGTAGAGGGAAGGGGAACAGGGCTGAGTTGGGGGGGGAAGGAACCAGCTCCCCCAGTTCAGCCAGGGTTGGAGGAGCATTTCAGAGCATGTTTTTGCAGCAGCAAAAGAACGTGTGTTTTGGAGGCTGAGAGTGGCATTCATGCTTGTGCTGAGGTGCCAGTGCTGGAAAGGTTTTACAGACCATCAGTGACCCGGAATGAGCAATTTCAGGTAGGCTTTTCCCCAAGATTACTTTATATGCAGGGTCTTTGTAGAGAGTAGGGTTGATGCTTGGAAGTTCAGCTCCAGCAATGCAACATTTAGAAATCCAGGAGCAAATGAAGAAGTTTGGTTTAACAAGGTGGGGAGGGAATTCAAAAAGTATGCTGAATTCTCTCCTGAAAAAGCCTCCTTTTAAATTTAAAGTTTATTGCTTTATCTCAACTTTCAGAAAACCTGCTTGGAACTTCCTTGCCTTTGAAAGCTTGGTAGAAACTCTTGAAGTACTTTGAGTGAAACACAAAATTTAATAGTGAGGCATTTTGAACACAGAAATTATGTTTGTGGGCAGGTAATTTAAACAGGTACTAATATGAAACAGTGTTGTACTTGAAAAGCTACAACTGGTGTACACACATAAATGGGTGGAATATCACTGGGAGCAATAAAATCTAGGGATGCTTCATACTTCTTTCATTGCAAACAATTTTTATGGTATGGCCTGTGAAGCAATTGAAATGCAGAGAGCTGACACATCACTATATTGATAATTCCTCCTGCTACTTATGGCTTATTCTCAGTACAGATGTCCCCAATTTTTCCTTTCTATCACATTAAAGTTTCTTGTCTGTTTCAATTTCATGCCTGCCTCAAACGCAGCATTTTTCAAAATTGTCCCTCCAATTTTTTTTTTTCTTCTTTAAAAGTTTATATCAGATGAAACCTAACTGCTAGTTTTTATCCCAAGGTTTACACTTAAATTTTTAACAAGCTCGTTTTTAAGATCAGTCTTCCTTGAGAGAGCACTTGGCTGATCCATCAATAATTATGTAGTAATAAAGCAACTGTATAAAAATGGCACCTTCGTGCTGAACAGATTGGTTTGCAGAGCCACTGACAAAGATGAATGTTTATTACAATTTACTGCTTTTGGTTCTGCAGATGCAGTAGAGCTATTTTCTTTTTGGCTTAAGTGTCATGAAAAGTAATTTCCAATTGTGGAATCTTTATGATAATAAGGATGTATGACTAGGAGAGCCCAGACTGACTTTCAAATACCAGCATGAGTTTGCAATGTTGGTAATTTAGAAAAAAATAAACAGAGAACATTTTTTATTTTATTTCTTTGCTTAAATTTTTTTTTAAGCAATCACTGGGACAGAACACAGAGAGAATCCTATAGTGTGATGTGGTTACTCTTCTGAATTAATTTCTGTAATATTAATTGTCGATTCTTCAAAAATTGGCAAGCTTTCTCATTCTCTTTTCTGCATCCAAAGATTTCTACTGTTGATTTTACTAAAATATGAAGAGAAAAGTAATGTCTAAAATTAACACAAAAGCCTGAAATGGTTGTTCTTGTTTCCATTTCTTTATAAGTGCCAGCACAATTAAGGCTGTGATTTAGATGACTTGTATTGTTCAAATCTGTCCTCTTCTTTTGAGCAAAATGCAGAATAACGTATTCTGTTAGTTCTTATGGCCAGTAGATGCGTCATTTCGGTCAGGCAGGCTTGTTGATTGCAGTGTCACTGTGGTGATGAAATTGTCTCTTTGGTAGCAGCTGAGAAACACCTTTAGAATTAAACTTTTGTGGATGCGGGTGTTGGGATCTGTGCCTTTGCAGCCTCCGGCACAGCCCCTGCGTGCTCCTTTGCTGGGTTTCCCCCAGGTGATGCTGGGGTACAGATGCCTTGGCACGGCTACACTCGTGCCTGTCAGTGGTGTCAGAGCTATAAGGTGCTTTCATCAGCTTGCAAACCTCTTCTGGACAAAAGCCAAAATTCCTGGGTTCTTTCCCCACTGCTGCCAGAAATAGTGACTTGGCCTTATGTTGGGTCTGTTACTCCTGGTTTGGAGAGAGAGGGTGCAGGGGGTCCTGCTCCCAAAAGGCCCTTGAGTGGCAAGGCTCCAGCTTCATCCCCTCTGTCCCTGGGGGTGATGGCAGAGTCGAGCTCCACGTGCCTGTTTCAAGCTGTTTCACAGACCAGTTTGCTGCCACAGCCCTCAAGCCTTTGTGGCAACTTGTAGCTACGTCAGCAAACACTTTCAACCCAGGTCATTCATTTCAGTTGGCAGTCGCTGTCAGTAATGTTCCTTTGCTTGGCTTTATTTTAGCATTTAATGATTTTTATGTTGGTTTTGATGGCGTGAAGGGAATTGCATGGGAGTGTTTTGTCTGGACTTTAGTATTCTCTGCTTTATCTTGCTAGCAAGATTTAAAATCTTACTCCTTCTGGAGATAGGGCTTTTCTCTGTGCACTTTGCAAGCTCTTCCCTCATCGGTCACTTCTGTCAGCCCATTATCCCAGGTTTATTTCACTGCACAGTTCATGGTGCTAAAGTTGGCTGTGGAAAGAGTTTATCTAGTTAAAACCAGCATAAAGAACGATCCATCTGTTCTTACCTAAAGAAGTAAGAGAAATAAAATATAAATAAATGTCTATTCCATAGAAGAGGATGGTAGATCTTAATTTAAAATCATGATCTGGTGGGATTTTTTAATGAAATAGTAAAATGTTATCCAGAATATATTTTCAGAAGATAACTTTGGTTTCATTATTTCAAAAGAAACTTTCCTGATTTCAGAGAAATCCTTATTACTTGTGGTGCTGAATGTATTTAGATGAATTGGCACAAGCAAAGTACATCACTCTCTCCCAGAGGGCTGTGGACATGTAGTTATGTTCCTGAGAATGGGTGCCATAATACTGTGTGTTATGGAAAACCTGTATTAAGGTCCATGGACAGCGTCATTATTCAGTTAATTATAGAACAACTCTGATACTATGCCATATGCTGTACAATAAAATACCTGTGTGGCAGAAAGAGCCATGAATCCTTTCACTGTATGTAAGACTGAGACATGATTTGTGACTTTCTGCCTCTGCAATACCATGTTAAGTAGAGACCTAATATATTTAAATAAAGAATTAATTACATGTGGATTTGTGACCTTATCTTTTCTAGTGAGCTCTTTGAAATGCTTACCTGATTTTTGAGACTTAGTAAAGTCTTTCCAAAGTCTTTGCTTTGCTCTGCATCTAATCAACATTTAAGCAGGGTCCTTTGTGTGCCTGTAATGTGGAGAGGATGGGCAGATTGAGGAGAAACTGTAAAATCAGCAGTACAGAACTTAGCTAAAATGACATATGAAGTATAGTCCTGTTAGTATATAAACTTTATATACAAGTCAGATGTTGATATTAATCATAAGGACAGGTTGCACAAACAGATGGCTGGCCTTTGTGATAGCCATTAGCTTGAAAGGCTGGCTTTGAAACCGGCTCCGTGCTTTATAGGTGAATCATGCTGCTGGGCTTTGTTGGGAAAAGGTTATTTCTTCAGCTCCACCAAAACCTCCTGTGCATGCAAGTGCCTTTTTCCACTGTTCCTGGAGGATAAGAAAAATTATTCTCCAGGAACCTCTTCACAACTTTCTCCTTTTGGAGAGCTGTGGTGTCAGAGGGCATTCCAGTGCTGTAATGGATGGATCTCAAGCATATGGGATACACATGCTAATTGTGCTGTGCTTATGGATCAGTCTGTCCAAATGCCAAGGCCTCAGAGCTGCTGCAGGCAAAATGTTAAAATCCTTCTCCACGGATGCTGTGCATCTGGGAAAAGGTTCATTGCAGTCACTGAAACATAGGGGAGAGGAGGAGAAGGAGGTGAAGGACAGAGCCCAACATCCTCCTGAGGAGTTTGCTGCAGTCCCTGTGCTGTCTGCAGCAGCGTGTGCAGCAGTGTAGACAGATCACCGAGAGACCTCGCTGTGCTCCACTGGCACCTGGGGCCAACCTGTCAATGCCTATGTTTGGGATTGCAGAGATCCTTATATGCTTCATATATATAGTTGCCTAAATGGACATAAAACTGCCGTGGTCCCTGGGACAGAGCTCCTACAAGAGCTCTGTTTGGTCCAGAGCAGATAGAGAAGTATTTTACCATGTACGTATTCCTCAGCCATCAGGAGTGGTCAGAGACAAAAAGATGGCACTTCATCTAACAAGAAATGGTGCAACTGCTGTGATTTTTTGTTTAAAAATATGGTCTGTCCTGGCTGCAGGTCTCTGTTGCATAATGGACTGATGCTTTCAACACAGATCTGCGTTTCTGTAGCTGCCACCTTTTAAGAATTCAAACCAAATATCTCCTGCTTCCATGTTTGTAAATCCCAGCTGGTGATCCTGATCAGCCAACCAGTCTGGATCTTATATGTCCTTTCTCTCTGCTCCATGTCTCTGATAGTCCTGGCAGCATGAAACTCTGCCTGGTTCCTGTTCTGAGTCCAGGCTTTTCCTTTGGGCCAGATTCCCACCTTAGTCTTCATGGTGGAGCTCCTGCTCTTGCCAGTTATTCTGTTTAATAATAAGAATACATTTTTACCTTCTCTTTCCTCTCCCCATCTCTGTAATTCCCTGCTTGCTATTTCTCATTAGCAATGAAGGAAGCAAGAAGCTGGGTAACAAAATGAGAAATTTCTTACCTAATAATTTTCTTTCACTTAACAGCTTCTCACCATTCAGCCTGCCAGGACAGTGTAGTAAATGGCCAGGACACAAATCGACTTTTTTTCTCTAAATAAAGACTTGGGTATATAATTTCGTACTGTATATTATGAAGTTGTCTTAATGCTAATAATTTTCTGCTGAAGCATTTCTGTAGTCCAGGTGGCTTCTGGTGGCTGGTGCTGAGCTTGTCACCAGATCTACCACAGATGAGCTCTGAACCTCAGAGGAGGGGTTAGGTATCATCTCAGCTTTGCTGAGAGATGGTAAGGGTGACTAGAAGAAAGTTGTAAGTGGAACGTTCAACTCATTTCATTTCCTTGCACAACTGGGTGAATTATTTTGGTAGGCTGTTTTTGACCTGGAGCAGCACTTTGGTGACGTTCGTGTTGGTTTGTGTTGGAAAGGACCTTAAAGATCATCTAGTTCAACCTCCCTGCCATGGGCTGGGATGCCACCCACTAGATCAGGTTGTGTATGTTGTATGCTTATATGGCTGTATACATTTAATTTTTTTCCTGGTGGAACAGAAATTGATTCACAATTTAAAAAAAAATTATAGTAGTCCAAGCAAAATTCTAGGATTTGCTTTTAGGTTCTCTGTAGTGCTGAGCTCACTATTGTGTTATACTTGGTCTGGGGGGTTACAGGAGTAGATTTATTTCTCATTTATTTTTTATTTCAATAAAACATATGCCCTTCTGCTGGGGTGGCTGAACGCTGACCAGACAAGGATCTTGGGCTTGCAGGCATGGACAGCAGAGCATTTAGCGCCCACAGCAAGACCTGGCGAGTTGCAGAAATGATGCTTCAGCACTTAAACATTAAGCCAGCTGTTCCCTTTGCGGCTGGCTCGGGTGTAAAGTGCTCTTGCTGTTTTACATAGTGGTCTGGCAGTATGGGGAAAGTGAGCTGGAGTGGGATCTGAGCCCGGCTGCTTTTGCTGTCGGCTTTCCAGGGTGTTGGACTGCCCTCACGCTCTGCCAGAGATAACGGCAGCACCCTGCCCTTGTGGGGTTTGGAGAGGGGAACTGATTGAGATGCTGATCAGTTCTTCTCCTTGGCCTCTCCCTTTATATATAAACTGTTACTCTTGGATCCCCCTACACAGGTTTAAAAAAATGCAGAAAATACAGGCCAGAAGGCACCAAAAAGAATGATGGCTGGAAGAAGGGAAAAGGAAGAAAAGATGCCAAGAACAGCAGAAAAAGGCAAAGGAGGAAAATACAGCAGGGAATTGGTGATTGGCTGGAAAAGCTCAATAAGTAGGGGAAATTTGTCTTTATAGTTTCCATTTTAAAAAGTTTTAGGTCCATAACTGCTCAGGCAGGAGGGGTTGAATGTATGAATGTAGGCTGAGGTGTGAGCGTGTGGCACCTTTGGCGTTAATGGGTGCAGAAATCATGAGCTGGAGAAGACTTGTGTCTGTGCATGGGATTTGGCACTGAAAAATATAATTTGTGGTACTTAGGTAGCATGTTTCTGGGTGAGTATTGGTGTTGTGGTTTAGCTTGGCCCAGGTTTTTCTAGTGGGGGGGGACCACAAAGATGGCTCCTCTGTGAAGCTTCTCGAAGCCTTCACCATGTCCAGCTCTGAGGTGATGGACATGCTGCTGGCCAAGCCTGGGCCAATTAGAGACGTTGGTTACGCCTCTGTGAAAAACATATTTAAGACGAAATCAAAACAATGGGTGCACGCACTTTTCCTTAGCCAGAGGAGGAGGAGTAGGTGAGAGTATGTGAGGGAAAACAACATGGAGAGACCAAGGTCAGTGGAGAAGGAGGGGGAGGGGGAGCTCCAGGCGCCGGAGCTCTGCAGCCTCTGCAGGCCGTGGTGAGGCCCATGGTGAAGCAGGGGGTGCCCCTGCAGCCCATGGGGGCCCACGGGAAATGCTGAGATCCACTTGCCCCAA
>VZRN01000983.1:949775-995708 GCA_013397935.1 Dasyornis broadbenti | reverse complement strand
CCGTAGCAGTTTTGGGGAGACTGCTTGCCTGTGTGGGGACCAGCGTCACTGTAGCAGTGTCGGGCGGGCTGCCGACGGTGAGACCCATGGCTACGCAGAGGAAAAGAACCTCTCCCCGGGCAGGAGAAGAAGATCTGGGTGATGAACTGACCTAACCCTCCCCCCATACCTTGTTCCCTTGTGCAGCTGCTGGGAAGGAGGGAGGGGGGTGAGCGAAGAAACGGTGGCCTTGAAGGGTTTATTTTACCTCTCATTTACTCCTCTGACTCTGTTAGTAATAAATTAGATCACTTTGCAACCTAAGTTAGTCCTGTTTTGCCTATTCTAAGTGCGTCTTCTCCCGGGTTTCCTTATCTCAACTCATAAGCCCTGGGTGTGGGTGTGTTCATTTGGGGGTACCTGGCATTTGGCCGGGCTCAAACCTTGACAATTGGTCAGTTTGATTATTACTTGTTGGTTCCATCAGAAAAAAATAACTTTTGATAGTGTTCAGAGCAGCCGTTCTCTGAGCACTCAGTCATGGCAGCAAGGTTGTGAGCTCAGAAAAGAGCGACAGGTTGCAACAAGTAGGTTGCATAAACCATGCTCTTTTTCATTGTTTTCTAAAGGTGTTGGGGGAACATGAATGTTACTCCAGAAGAAGAACATCTGCTGCTGGTTTAGAGGACAGTGTCAATATGTACTTCAGTTCAAAAGCCTAATTTTCAGCTGTATTTATTTTGGGAAGTTGAAAGGGTTTTTTTCTTAAAGGCTTTTTATATTGCTATGTAGTTCAGTGAACATGAGCTTACCTTTTCAAAGAAAATTCTTCAGAATCAGAAAGGTTTTGTTTATTGCTGGACTGGTTTTGTATTACCTACTTTAAAAAAATGCATCTTGCAGGGAGGATTTCTGGAAAGAATGGAGAGATTAGCTGTTTCTCTGAAGCATGAAGTTTAAGTTAACGGGTTTTCATGTCTGTTAGATGAGTGGTGTAACCTCTAACTGGATATAAAATATGAGGTTGTGGTTTGGTTAAATCCTTCATTGACTGTGAGATGAAACAATAGCATTTGTTTCAGTTGAGATGTACTCTCGGGAAAGCAGCAGGGTTGGTGGTTAGGTGATTTTTTTTTTTTCAAAATTGAAATTTAATTTATAAAAAATATGTTCACCATCTAGTAAAAGTTCTGTGAGAGTGACTGCAGGAAAAGCTCTTCTCATAATTTATTCCCATATATCATTAAGCACACAAATCTGAAATTCTGTTCCTGTGACGGGGTAATTGTTCTGCAACCGCCGTAGGAAGGTGGCTGATGGGGGAAGGCTGTTGGATGTCACTCAGCTGTGCAGGACAGACAGAGCATCTGGAGCTTGAGTCTCGGTGTGTGGAAGTGGATGCAGGCACTTAATAAAGATGGGTTTCTAGTTCTGCATGCGTTAAGGCCCAATGTTGTAGGAAAATCTTCTGCCTATAGCAATGGGGATGAGCCTGATGCAGTGACTGCAAACCAGCCAGGGCTGGTCCTCTGCTTTGCTTTGTGAGAAAGTCCTGTTTTCAGTAGTCGGGAGTGAGGAAATAGCTGAAGGGCTTGTACATCCCTGCTTTTGTACAGGCTAACCTTTCACAGCGGCAGTAGTAGAGTATATGGAATGTTTTTTTTTTTTTTTTTAAATTGTGCCTTTTCCCTCTTTTTCCTTCATTTGCACCATTTTGGGCTTTGCCTGTACACTTACAGTCCAAATGTGAGGATCTGGCCTGTGGGCACTTTGCAGAGGCAGGGCTGTGTGACCTGGCGCTGCTGGGCAGCCTGGCGCCAGCCAGCAGTGCTTCCCACCATCCCTCATCGGCAAGAATGAATGTTTCTGGGAAGATGCCTTGCTCTGTGTGGTGTGATGTGTTTGCTTTCTCTGAGGAACTAGCAGGCTGGAAACTTGGCTTTGACTGGAGAGGACCCCTTAACCTTGCCTTGGCAGAAGGAAATAATAAAGTGACAGACTTCATTTATCTTTATGCTGTGTGCATGGCCTCGTGTGCTCTGTAACCATCAGACCTAAATCCTGGTGTCGATTTGGCTCTCTGAAGTAGTAGGCTGTAATTTTCAAGGTGGCTTCAGGTACAATAAAATAAAAAACATTTTCTTTTAAATATGTGCATACATGTTATGTGCTTTGTGACCTTATTTTGTCAGTAAGTGCAATTAATTTTGCTCTGTCCTTACATTTTTTTTTTGTGGAGTACTTCTATGACAGGATATGATTACACTGCCGAAGGTGAGTGGGGGGAACTGGAGCCCTTGGCAGCTGCAGGGTAGATGCTGTGGGATGCGAGCATGGCAGGGCAGGCTGGGATTGCACAAACAGGTGCCTTTCTTGGAGCATTGGGGTTGGCAACAGCTTAAAATAGCCAGGATTACCTCCCAGCCTGCTCCGGAGGGAGACTCCTGCCCTGTATTAGTGAAACTCGCAGTGTTTTCTGCTCATATTGCCTCACGGACTCTGCTCACACCTTGATGTATGTTGTGTTCGTTTGCACACCCATCGATCCTTGTGCTTCATCCTGTGCTGCTGCTGCTGCTCCATTTCTCTTCCCTGCCCAGTCCCTACAGCACAATCCCCACAGTCTGCCCAGTGCCGCTCCCCTCCCGGTTACCCACCCTTAATGACTGTTCTCCTCATGTCCCTTGGTAAATCAGTTATCTCCCCCTCCAGATGGGTTCATATCCCCTCTGATCAGCTAATCAGTTTTATCCTGGCGTGGTTGTGCAGTGCCTTTTTTGACGCTCAGCCACCACCTTCCCTTCGCACTCATTGCATCTCCCCAAAGTGGCGCCAGCATTGCTCATCAGTTTGTGGTGCTGAAGCATTTCTGCCCATTGGGTCCCTCCGATGGTCTACAGGAGTTTTCTGCAGCTCCCATTGGATTTAATCCCTCTCTGGAGAGCAGCAGTCAATCCCACTGTTTCTGATGCCCCAGGCTCAGGTTGTTTGGCTTGTTTCTTAAGGATTTTTGTAGCTGAAAATGAATCTCCCCACTGTTTTCAGATTTTGTCGTCATCTAGCCCCAAAGTATTTCTTAAACACTGGAAGTGCTTAGTGACTGGTGTTGTGCTGAATAGGTGGAAGGGTTCTTTGTTTAAACTTTTTGCTATGAAATGATGTGATGAAGGATGTATTTGCTGCATAGGACCAGAGCACCGAGTGCCTTCTATTATATCTGCTCCAGAGGATTTCCTGGGAAATGTTCAGCCTCCATTTTTGTCTGTAAGGAAATCCTCTTATCTGGGCAGAGCAATAAATAGTGCTGCCTTCTGTAACAGAAACAGAAAAACACATTCTTCACGTGGCTATTTTTAAAAATGTGGGGTTTTAACTATATTGGGTGGAATGATTCTTCTGTAATAAATCCCCATAATAGAGTGCTATGTACGCTTTTAACTAGCTGCACAAAGTTAGGGAGAGGGAGAGAGGGTGTGTTAAAAGAGGGTTTAGTGTGCATTTAGTAATGACAAGAACAGTAAATAATCCTACAGGTTTACAAACCTAATCCCCAGTGTCTGATTGTAACCCTCATGTCTACTGGAATTGGTTGGAAAGATGTTAGAAGGCTGTAAAGGGAGGGCTTTGGGAGAGTTTATTTTCAAATTTTTGGGGAGCTGGCTGGGTGATTGATGGTTTTAAGTGGTGTGAATGTAGCTGATTCGGTACCTTGATGGAAAGCTCTAGAAGTGCCCATCCTCCTCCACATTCTAGGGAGATGTTGGGTGAGGATAGAGTAGGCTGGTCCTTGCTCTAAGCTCTTCCTGAAGATCCTTTCGTTTAACAACTGGATTTGGAGGGAAGAGGAGGAGTGTTTTTAATGCCCAACTTATTTTTTGCCTGGGCCCTGCAGTAAAGTGGTTGTTTTTCTTAACAGAAGAAATCTGTGATGTCTCAGAGCTGTGCCACGTGATGCTACTGCTTTTAAATAAGCTTTTAAGAGGCTGGACCAGATGTTGGCCACATCTGTGTTTTTATTTTGCTGAACATTTCACTTTGACCCTTTTATTAAAAGAGAAAATGATAATTTAGAAATCGCTTTGTAAGGTTTAGCAGCTGGGAAGATCTTTCTGGTATATAAAAAAGCAACTGGTTTGCTTTCTGTGCCCTGCCATGAGCCGTGTAGCATCAAGCAGACGGATATTTGTGGCTGCTAGGGTCTACTCCTGTTGGAAACGATTGCCATGGAAATTTTCATGCCAAAATGGATGCGTTTTATTTTGAATTGGCATTCTGTAATGAAACATATATTTTTTTTCTCAGTGAAAGCAATAAACTAAGCATTTGAAGGCACCTTCTTTTCTGAAAAACCCATTTAATGAATGCCTATTGCTATGGCAGGAAAAAGGAAGATTTGCAGGCAGAGGGATATCCTGCAATTACTCCCTCCACTGCTGTTATGGGATCTAAGAAATGCTTATTACATATAGCTTGCTTCTGGATCCTTCTCTGCAATTTAACAGTTGGAGAATGAGTTTTCTGTCCCTGTTGCTAATTGATCCAATGAGAAAAACTGGCACCTAATTCAGTAACAAGTTATATTTAAAATGACAAGTGAAATTGTTCATGGTGCCTGAAATTGCATCATTTTCAGTCTGGCATGTTAGGGCTGTATAAGAGAACAGGCACCTACTGTACGGTGACATATTAAATTTTAAGCCTCTGATCCAAAAATATAGCAGGGTATAGGAGGAGCAAGGTGTATGATGATGAAAAGCAGCGGCAGCTTGATTTCAGCAGGATACTTTTATTGTTCTTTAGATGCTTTGGCAGTTTTTACAACAACAAATATTGGGATCAATTTTACGTAAAGTTAAGCGGTGAGTTGAGTATGTCCATCACCACTTCCAAGTTTTGGTTTTCTAACCTATTATTTTCAGAACTTACTAGTGATTTTCAAAGTTGGCTCCCTTTTTCTTTGTCCCTAATTCCAAGCCTGTGTGGACAGTGGACGGTTTAGTTTATCTGGTGCAGTGAATATGGAAGAAAAAAGAAATCCTTTTTTCATGCAGGTAAACCAATTGAAAATGGGGGGGTTTTCCCCCCAAAACCTTGAGGAAGCAAAGATAATAGGGGAAGGCCATCCCCTCTTCTGTCCTACAACTTGATTGTTAAAGTCTTACCTGGAATATGGTAGACCCAGTTCGAGTCTTATTTTTGCACATTTTCCTTCCAACCTAGGAGCCAGTTTATTCTGGTCTGGAATCCCCTTGCACTCTGCTGTTGAGCTGTTTTATTTTATGTGGAGGAACATTTCTTGGACCCAGGTGGACTGGGAAGTTGTCTCAGACAGTGGACTACAGTATTTACACTTTTCCTTGATGAAAATTCAGCCATTTTGCTCACTGGAAGTTTCTCTCTCAGTTCCAGCAGGAGAGATGTGCAGTACTATCTTGCAGAATACCCTGCACTCCCTGGGTAATTCATCTCCACACTTTAAATGAGTATGCTTTGCTAAAAAATCTCAGTCAAAGCCAGCAAACCACTGGGATGTATTTTGTCACCTTGCTTTTCCTCTCCATCCTCAAGCCAGCGAGTGTTTGACCATGTCCTGGGGTTTCATCCCTGCCTGTCTGGTAGCAGAGTGCCTGCGTGAGGAGCTGATGGCACTGGTGCAGAAAGTTCTGCTCTTATTGCACTATCCAGAGATCAGACCAGAGGAAATGCATACGTACTGATCAATTATGTACTTACTATAAAATCCTTTGCACTTCTAAAATATTTTGGGGAAAAAAGGTTGTAAAGTAAATCTGGTGCCTGGGACTAATGTGCAATTAATTTCTAAGAGTAACGATGGTGAGAAATGTTCCTTAATGCCTTTTTGGTCAAATTAGCACCGGATTATCTGAATTGGTAGAGTCAATATTACATTTAGGAGACAATAGCAGAAAAAAATGAAAGCATAGTGTTACATAGAGCTGGAGCACCTCTGCTATGAGGAAGGGCTGAGAAAACTGAAGTTGTTCAGGCTGGAGAAGAGAAGGCTTTGGGGTGACCCATCTCTAGCCTTTTGGTACCTTAATGAGCTCCAAGAGAGCTGGAGAGGGACCTTATACAAGGGCCTGGAGTGACAGGGCAGTGGGGAATGGCTTTGAACTGATAGAAGGTTTAGATTGGATATTAGAAAGAAATTCTTTATTGTGAGGGTAGTCAGAGACTGGAGTACGTTGCCTGGAGAAACTGTGGATGTCCCATTCCTGGAAGTGTTCAAAGCCATGTTGGATGGGGTTTTGAGCAACCTGGTCTGGGGAAGGTGTCCCTGTCCATGGCAGGGAGTTGGAACTGGATGGTCTTTAAGGTCCCTTCTAACCCAAACCATGTTATGATTCTATGTTGTTCCTTGTGACAGGACAGTTTTGTGGGGTTAAAACCCATTTTGCTTATGACTTGAGGTGGAAAGTGTAAAAGTTTCTGTTAGTTGTTTAAGGTGGATTTTGAAAAGACATTTTTAAGTGCTTTGTGGCTGATACCAGGAATGTCTGTTGAGTTGAGCAGCCAGATCCTTTGCACCACCTCAGAAAACTCAGCCTTTATTCCTAACCAGGTGTTTTGGTTGGATTCCCAGCCCTGTGATTTCATGGACTTCAGGCAAATCGTTTAGACATCTGACTTTGGCCAAGCAGGTCATTGTTTTATCTTCTGGGTGTGCTCATAATTCCAGCCTTTGCTTCACTTTACCATTTGGTTACCATAACCTGCCATTGGATCCAAGATCTGCTGCTGGCATTGCCCTCCGCTGGTCCGGCAGTGTTCAGGAGCATCAGGCTGGGGAATCAAACGATTCAAAGATTGTGTTTTGTGGGGAGGCACACCCTCAGTACTGGAGAGTAGGAATTGTGAAGATGCGAAGCTGTTCTGCACCATTTTGGTTTTAATTTGTTGTTGCAGATTGTTGAAATTTAATTTGTTTATATTTTCCTGCAAGTGAGCTGGTTAGGTCACCTCTTGTTTGATCTTTATTAGATATAATGGGGATGACCAAGAAGATTGCTTCATTCCCCAGCATACATCTTTGTTAAATAATTTGTTTTCTTTTCTACTTGGACTACATTAATAGTGTATTACTATAGTTCTTTAATGTGATGTGGAAAATCAGGTTCTGCAGCTGTATGCTGTGCTAGTCCCAAATTAAGCCTCAGTTCTGTGCTGTTATGCTTTTTAATGGACAGAATATTAAAAAATTTGTTTTCAGAAGTCTTAATAACTACCAAACTAGTGAAATTGCAGTGAAACTGTAATTACAGAAAGTCGAGAAGAAAGCCATGGTGTGACTGTCGGCAGTGGTCTCTGCTGCTTCCCTGAAAACAGAAAATATTTTCTAAGTTATAATTTAGAGATAAATTACTGACCTATATACTCTGACAGAGAAATTTTTATTACGATGAAAAAAAACGTGGTCATCTCTTTAAAATGGTTTTCCCGGCTTCCTGCTGAATATTTGTGGCTGTAAATTAAAATGGGTGAAAAAAAGGGAACTGGAAGTCTCTGGCAGATATTTAGTACTGATGAAGACTGTGCTGATTTCTAAATTTTAAATTAATCCAATGTGGTGAATTTGTGTGCATGAAGTTCTGTATTGAAAATACTCAGCAACATATTAAACCTCTCAGATATATTAAACCTCTCAGATGAAGGCGGAAGGTTGCAAATCTCTGAAAGACAGTCCTGAAGTGTTACATTACTGCAGAACTTAAGTTGGAATCGAATTTGAACAAACATGTGGCTGATTAAAATGTATTTTTTTCTGTAGGTGAGAATACAGGAGATGGTGAATTAGATCTGAGTGGAATCGATGACAGTGAAATAGATCGGGTAAGGTGTCCTGTTATCCCAGGTGTCTCTTATCCTGGTTGTATGGGTATCTGAGAAAAACAATTCTTATCTGGTTTACCCTCTCTCTGCAACTGCCTCTTCTCTGTGATCTCTAGAGAGGTTTGAGCAATTTCAGTGATCTGAAATCTAAACTAATGTTCATGCAAACCTGTGAATTTGGTGTTCCTTGCCCAAGTTAGATATATATATTTATGAGGCTGCTGCTGCTGCTTGCTTTTAACTTGCTGGAATAATTATGTTTTAGAATGTCATTTATTTCAAAAGAGAACTTTAAAAAGTTTGGTGGAGCTCTAAATTCATTATTTAATTAAGATAGATTCAACATAGGAGGCTGCCATGGAAACCAAACTGTAAAACCAGTGTGTGCAGCTCCTTGTACTTCCGAAGATTTCTGTAATGTTTTCTGGATTTATTTTTATTTGTGTGGCAGCAAAAACCACCCTTTAACATATAGGCTGAGTGGGACAGACACATGGCTGTGGAAGAGGGCTTGTTGGAGGCCATACAGCTGGTCAGTGCTTGGACATGTGACAATCCAGCTCTCTGAGCCTGATGCCCTCTCCAGCTGCCACACCGGTTTGCAAAGTCATTTGAACAGATAATGGCAGTGCCAAAAACTTGTTTTGGGATACAGAATCATGGAGACTGATGAAGTTGCATAGGAATCACTGGTCTCCAAAATGTAGTTGTGAGGTGGGATTTGCTAGGCTGGGCATTAGGGTCACAGGATCTGAGTGGACATGGAATGGGGCAGCAGGAAGGCTGAGGTTTTTCACCAGCCAGTCCATAATTTAAACAATCACATGGGAAGAACAAGCACATTTCCTGCTCTTCCTAGGCTCTATGATGAGGTCATAACTCTGCTTTTATGACTTCATGTTCATTTCTGTGGCAATAGACTGTAATATTTTAAGCCCAAGATTATGAAATCTCTGAAAGCCTAAGAGGGATGAATAACTGAGATAGGAATAAGTGAGTTTTACTGTTATGGCCCACTTTTAATAGTTGCAGATGAAAGAGTGAAAATATTGGTCTGGTAAACCAGGACTTGCACAGCCGTTTGCTCGCCTGCTTTGCCCGTGGAGGAAGGACTCCTCCCTGCATTAACCTCATTTGGAGTTATTTTTCTTATGGAATCCTAGATCTCCCTTACTTGGGAGAAAATCTTGAATGCTCAGACCTAGAAGATGGAGAAACCTCAGATTGCTTTTCTTGCCCTTAAACATAGTTTTACAAATCTTGGGTTCACTGCTTGAAATTAAAGTGGCTTGTTAATGATGGACGACCTATTTTGTCTTCTCCATTCTGCAGTCGTTCACTCTCAAACTGCATCATCTGTAGAGGACTTTTGTTTCATTGATAGTTGTGTGAAATACTGGGTTAATTTTTACATTTAAGTAATTTACAATTAAGTAATTGCTACTTATCTGTCTATTTATTTCTGTGATTCATGTGAATAGTCCTAGGTGTAATTTACAGCTCTGTTCCCACTAAAGATATTACCAAGACTAGGTGGAGTTAACTGCAGAAAGTCTAAGGTGTGGTTACTGAACCCAGCAGTCTGAAATCTAGAGTAAAGCTCCAGCAATTTGAGCTGGTTTCCTTCACACAGATGTGGCCATTGAACTAATAATCTCAGTAACTCTGTGTAAAAGCTTCGCAGAAACCTCTCCAGAAGACACATGTTTTTGTTTTGGTGGCACAGGGCAATGGTTTCCATCCTGTTTTGAATTACAGACCACCATCAACACACAGAATTACTTGCAGACAACCACGTTGTCATGATAAACTCTTGTGTCATCTGAAAAAGATCATAAACCCAGGATAATTTTTGGTTAATTACAGACCATATACAATGAGTCCTGGATGATTTTTGGTCACTCCATCATAGTTTGGAAAGCAAGCACTGTGTTTTGGAAACAGGTTGTTGCTTCTGCCAGCTTCAGATGTTACTAGAAATGCACTCTGTCTTATATCACTCATGTTTTCTTTTATTTTAATGTATTTTTAAAAATGGGATTGACCATGCCAGTGGTTTTTCAGTTCAGTTTTGCTCTGTGGTTTTCGGTTTGATTTCTCAAAGTAGATAAATTTGTTTTCTCTTTTAGTATATACTTAATGAAGCAGAAGCTCAGATAAAAGCAGAGCTGTGGATGAAAGAAAATGCAGATTATTTGAAGGAACAAAAAGGTAAGTATGTAGAACTGAAATTCTGCTTTTGGCTGGTGTTGCTGAAATACGCAGTCTTGTGTAATCTTCATGCTTCATACCCTTTTGTCATCTTTCAGAAAAGGAAGCAAGAATAGCAAAAGAGAAAGAACTTGGGATTTATAAGGAACACAAGGTATTAAACTGTGTGTAAATTGTGTCTGTTTGAAAATGTCCTGGAAATTTGTTGTATCTGCTGATCAGCTCTGTGTAGGATGTATGGGCATGATGGTACAGGTCACCACTAAAGGAGCAAAAGCTACTGTACATCTAGCTGTTACTGAATTTCAAGGCTATATTTTTTTAGGTGGTGTGTAAAACACTTTCTTGCCCAAACTTTTATTTTAAATTGCTATTATGAGAAAACTGTGCATGTCAAATCCAGAGCTAGCTCTTTGCAGTTATGATTGCTGTTCTAATTGCTTGCTTATTAAAATACAGGTTTTAAGACATGTCTGATTTTTTTTTTTTTTAACGTGTGCATGGGGAATTTGTTTGTACTTGCCATAACTTCAGTGACTTTCTTTGCTCTTACAATAATGATTTCTTTATGAAAAACCGAACAGATCCTTGTTGCAGTCACTTGAAGGGGTATTTTGTTCTACCTTTCATAAAGAATGCGACAGTTATGTTAACAAATGGCATGTCCTGTCTCCATGTTTAGCAGTTTAAAGCACCTAATTGGCCGTATATTCACGATTTACAGCATTACTATTTTGTGTAATTGAGCAAGTGACAAGTCAAATCTTCCACATGCAACTAAAACCTGTTAGTTTTTAGTGTGTATATCCTCTATCTTTTTTCCCAGCTAATGCGAAAGGCAGAGCTTCCTGCTTCCCTTAGGTATTTCAACAATAAAAACAAAACCAGACAATGAAACACTGTTTTATACTTCAGAATTTCTCATTCATCCTGTGCTTATGCAGACGTGGCAGTCTACCAGCAATTTTCAAAACTGTATAACTTGTTGGCACCACCAAGTAGTCCGAACACCCACTTTTTTGTTCGGACAACACAGGAGTTTTTCTCTAACCCTTTATTGTTTCTGACAGCTTAAGTAGAACTTGATTAATATGATGCTTTCCAATTTCAAGGTAGCACTTGACCCATGTAGGTAAACAGAGGGGCTATTATCCATTAAAAAATAAATCTCCTGCAGAGCTTGGTGTTAAAACCTTCCTTTGAAAAGGAAAACGCCAAATGAGAAACAGAGGTTCTGGGTTGTTTTTTTTTCGTACCTACCCAGGCATGGGACATGGCTGGAAATGTTCTCCGGTGTCATTCCTGGTTGCCTGGCTCTGCACAGCATCAGGCCCCATGGGCTGGGCCGGGGAAAGGCAGTGCAGGTGATGTGGCCGCAGTGCTCCTGTGCCTGCAGCCTCCTGCTGCCAGTCCCTCCTGCTTCCCAGCTAATGCCAACCCATGCTTGGGAAGCTGCTGCTCGTGCCCTTGGCCTTTTTCAGCGTGGAGGAAGAGTTGAGGAGAGGCTTTCCCACGCCACTTTCAGCCTTGATATAAAACATGGTCACAGTTCCAATGTGAAGTGTCAGTGCTTTGGGGAGTTGTGACACAGCTTCACTCTCACTTTAAAGGCAGTTTTAGCAGGGGAAGTTCTTTATTTCCTGCTGGGTGTTGCTGTGAGGTCCCTCTAACAGGAGTTCACTCCTCCTTTATTTTCATATGTTAAAAATGGCCTGTCCTTCTTCTCTGGCAGCATTACAGATATTAAGTAAAGAATTTCTAATAAATTCTCTGGGAATTTGGCTAAAAAGCAAACACACATCTCTTGGGCGAAAAGAGACCCTTCGATCCCATTGAGTGGCAGGAGATGGAGCACTGGATTAGCCTGGGCACATCACTTGCGTCTCCCGCATCAGCAGCACCTGAGCCAGGACTGCTGCACTCCAGCTTGCCCCTCTGCTTCGTGAAAACTTTGTTTGTATCTACATCACTAATTTTATATTTTAATTAAGCCAAAGAAATCTGCAAAGAAGCGGGAGCCAATTCAAGCCAGCACAGCAGGAGAGGCAATTGAAAAGATGTTAGAACAGAAGAAAATCTCGAGTAAAATTAATTATAACGTGCTAAGGGACCTGAACAGCAAAGGAAGTAACACACCAAAGAAAGAGGATGACAGCACTGATGACAGCACCAACACCAAGAAGCTGTCAAGAAGAAAATCTGTTGCCAGTAGGAATATAGCCAACCCTGTAAACAGTGTGGGAAAAAGGTACTGCAATTGTTCATTTGTATCTCTGTCTGTGAGACTGTCTATGTACCCTTCTGAGCCAGATAATGTAGGGACTGAAACATTTGTTTGAGGCTAAAATAATGTCGGGGCTCTGTTTTTATTTATTTTGCCTGCAGTGTCATGGCGACACCGTATTTATAGTTCACATTTCAGAGGCCTGCTTTGGAGTGAATTAATCATCATAAAGCCAAAATACCCATGAATCAATGGAAATTCATGAATGTGAATCTTTCAGTCAGGGACACCTTTTCTTCATAAAATCCTGACATTTGCTGTCCTTCCTTTAAGTTGTCTGTATGAGCTGACGCAACGCTAAATGTTCAAAAGCTTTGCCTTTTTGCTTGATTTGAAAACTGTAATTCCCATCTGTTTTGACAGCTAACTGCTTTGATTAGCTTTTATTTTAGTTTGATTCCAAACTTTTGTTGTTAATTGATGACACAAATACAAAGCCTTACAGTAAATATGCGTGTTAGTTTTCTGGTCTGCATTTGAAAATGTTGTGTAGTGTGATGAAAGCTCTTGTTTCAATGAGTGAAATACTCAACTTGCTGGGCAGATTTGCAGTGTGCTGTAAAATGTATAAGGAGATTGATGTGTCCAGTCTGCAATATTCAATGATTTTATCTGTCTTCAGTTTATGAAGTCACATTGGATCAACATTTGAATCATTTTGATGTATAGTAGTTTCTTACTTAGATGTTACTTATTTATTTACTACCTATTTATTTATTTGCTACCAGAATTACAGGCCAACTGCCACAAGGAAATTTTGGTATTTAATTCTGAAATACAAAATGATGTCTTTGCGCTGTAGTTCAGATTTAGGCATGTGTTGCAACTGGGTAAAGGACCAGGGGGGGCAGGAGAGCAGCCACCTACAAGGTGTGAGAAAATATCTGTTTCTGAAAGAACAAGGTACATGGGATACCTAAAAACATGATGTGGGGAAGGACAGTAAGTGCAAATCTCTCAGAAGCTGAGCAAAAAAAGGATGGCAAAACCTAACCCCTTATTTTAACTTCATTTGACAACGAGGCCCCGGGCACAGGCTTCAGTTTGGGCTGAGAAGCCAAATGCCAAAGTCACTGGCCCCACTGTCACCAGATACAGGTTTTTACAGTATATTAGACGTATTTTCTCCTTTATTCTGTACTTTTGACTTCATCCTTGTTCAACTTCTCTTTCTCAATATCAGAAGCTTTGCTTTCCAGCTGTTGACTCACCGCGGATTTTAGTCTCCTCTATAAGTTGCACATAAGTTTCCCACTAGTAAAGGACAGGGAAAAGGCACTGAGGATTAACTTAACAGCATTTAGCTTATGCTTTATTTGCAGTTAACAGCTATTAATGAGTCATATTTCTGGCATTTCTAGTAAAATGGGACCAATTCAGTTGTCTGAAAGGCAGTGCTGGGTGGGAAGTAGGGGCTGAGAAGGATCTTGGTTGCATTTCAGAGCTCAGCAGTAACATCCATGCTCACGCTGCTTCGCCACATCCCAGCCTTGTCACTTCCAAGGTTTGCAGAAACGTTGGGCCCTTGGAATTCCTGTTGAAGTCAGCATGTTAAACTCTTAACAGGTGATAAACTCTTTGGAAAATCATGCCATAAATATTTAATTTAACAGTGGTACAACTTGAAAAGGTTTCTAAATAAATACAAATCAGTATTTTCCAAAAGCAGCTAATAAAACATGTTTATTTTTCCTCTTGAGAGCCTAAAGTACGTCCTTAAGATGCATAACAGAGTTTCTTGATGATGATTAGCAGATCTCGGATACAATGAATTTTGCAGCAGAACACTTCAGAGGAGGTTGAGGATACATGCAGATAAGTGAGCTAAGAAGATTTTGCACTCCTGAAGTAGGCAGTGCTCTTGCTTAAATATTATCAAGGACTTGGCAAACATTAGTTGGGCTTTTTTTTCCTTATAATTAAAGATTTATGACATACTTTTGATTTTTTAAAATGCCATGCCTTTTAAATGGCATGCATAAATTTCGGCATTCTGCATTGTTCTTATATGCCTTGCATTCGTTGCCTTTGTTCAGCATTGTTCCTCTGAGACGTGAATGGCTAAATACTTTCCCAGGGATAAAAAAAAATCATAATTTATATGCAATTAATAATCATAAAAACCTTGCACATTGCTCATTAGAAAATGAATGAAGCACATAATGTTTTTCCAGGAGGCATTTTCAGAAATGGGATCATATGGTTTTGGTTGGAAGGGACATTAAAGATTATCTATCGTTTTGGTTCGTAGTGATTTACAGTCCTGCATGTTTATGTATCTTAAATATTTAGTAAGCTGCATCTGACTGCAGTAGTACCATGAATAACCAGGCTCTGATCCAGTCCTTTAGTTCATTGGAGTTGTAGTCAGATTTTGAAGAGCTATTCCTTTAGTGCTGTTCCCACTTAGACGGTGCCAGTACAGGGAGAACCAGGTTACCGGATAGGAAACGAATACTCGTTCTTGGTGATTAAAGCAGCACTCCTGTAATGGTTTAAAAATGGAAAGTGGATTTTTTATAGATATAGGTAAATATCTTTCTTGCTTTCCTTTTGCAAGCCATTTTACTGAACACACCACATTTGGACAGATGATGCAGCCAAGTTTGTCACGTGTCTTAGAAATCATCTTCATATACAGTATGAAGCAGTCTAGAAATAGGAAGTTGATCTTCATTTCCATCTTTCTAATTGCCTCTTGCTCTAAAATAGTCTGTGCTGTTATTTCCACACAGAGGACTTTAGATTATCCCTTAAAAAGTACTTACCCCAACCAGACAAGGTGCAATCTCTGGGTGATTTTTCTTTTTTTCATATCACATAAAGTAACAGTTAGAGTGTTAATCAGTTAAAATACTGGAAAAGCGTTTGTTTCCTGATGTGATAATGATAGGCAAATTTTACAGTCTTGTAAAAAGTTGTTGATTTGGAAGAAATTTATAAAGAGCTGGAATGCTAGGCAGCTCCCAGGAGCATGCTTAAACTGGATAGTCTTTCAGTTGGTGGCTCTTTTATTAGAGCTTTGTTGATACTATAATCACTTAATGGTTACTTGGATTTCAAAGGCAATATTGTTTTATCTACACCTTATTTTTTAAAAAAATCTAATTTTGAAATCTCAGAAATGTTTGGTAATTCCTGCAATTTTGGGAGGAAGGTACTTTCAAAGAATTCTTCCAAAGATCATGCAGGTTTCTCCTTTTAAGGTGGGTAGATATTATTTAGGTACATCAGTATTTTCAGAAGCAAGCTGAGGTTTTGAACAGGTTTCTTTACAGTGAACTTTTTGAGCTTTAGAAAAACTGTGCTTTCCTCAGACACATCTCCCAGAATTATATTGGTTTTTTTCTTATTTCGTCTGTCAAGATGGTAGAAGACTTGTAATGACAATGTAAGTAATTTTAGGAAATTTTATGCTGTGTAAATGTAGTTCATTCCATTTCTTACTGCATTTTTGTTCCAGTGAGTATCATAAATGGTACTTCATACGCAAAAGCCTTTTCATTCGCAGTGTGTTGGAGATGTGGCACAATGGATGTTACCATAATAGATGTTGCAGCTTTAATTTGAATTACCAGTTGCACAGTTTATCTTCACTAATGTCTTCTGTGCATATGAAACATAAGAATAATATGTTGAACTCCAGGAAAAGAACAATTGCTGCTTCAAGCTCCTTAAAATCTGAACTCCAGTTAGAGCTGAGCCATGCGCTGGAGCACTTCAAGTTCAATAAAGAGGGTTTTTAGGACTGGAAGGATTTGGTTAGAAGCTTAATAATTTATTTTATATTTACTTGAGCTGAATTTTGCAACATTACATGTAAACTGAAATGTGTTATACCAGGAAAATATGTGAATAAGAAAGCTTTCAAGTGACTACTTTTAAAAATTTTAAGCCCATTTCTTGCTATGTGCTTGAAATTGGTAATCATATCAGAAAAGACAGGATCTAGTATCAGGGGTGTAAATGTGTCAGGCTAATCTCCTGAAGAATTTGCCTTAGAAGAAATGAAGCAGCACTGTGAAGCACAGTGGAATCTGTTGTAATGAAACGAGGTTGTTCTGAATGGAACCATATGAATATATAATAGCAAACCAAATCATGCCTGCTATAAGTATGACAAAAACCCTTGGTAGTGATCTCAGATCTGATTAGATTTGAAAATTCACCTCTAAATTCTCTCATGGTCTCACTTGTATTTGCTGACTATCCATTTTGCCGATACGCCTTGGTGCACAGTTCCACCGGTGCTTTAGAGCCATGGGATTTAGGTGTTGGGAATTGTGCCCTTTCTGTACCAGGGACTTCTTCTGGGACTCAAGTTCCTGCTTCAGGATGCAGATTTTCAGTCAGCGTCTGCTTCAGCTACATTTTTGTTGACTTTTCAATAGGTGTCACAACTCCAGAAAAATCCTCTTTATTAGGGAGAATGAATTTCTACAGCCTAGTATTCGACATCTTGTTTACCCTGATAAATTGCTTGGTGCTTTCTTGGCTCTAGTTGGAATCATATTTCCCTGGAGAGTAAAATACGGGCAGAAGCCTAATCTTACAGTTTGGAGGAGCCTGCAATGTCACAGTGCCAAGAGAGCCTGGGGAAACAATGAGAAGCCCTCAGCTGGCTGCCCTTAGTTTACAGTTGGTCCTTTCTAGTGTCCAGGGTGGGGTGATTGCTCCATACTCCATGCTGGGTGCTCCAAACTCAGCTGCAAGTCTGAATGTGGCCCAGAGAAGCTGTGGGTGCCCCATCCCTGGAAGTGTTCAAGGCCAGGTTGGATGGGACTTTGAATAACCTGGTCTAATGAAAGATGTCTCTTAGGCTGAACTAGATGACCTTTGAAAGCCCCTTCCAAGCCAAACTATTCTATGATTCCATGATTCTATGAATGCTTATTCTACATTGGCCATAGCTTGTAATTTAGTTTGATAAAATCAGAGGAAACAGGTATTTCAATGTACAATGTTTTTAGCTTGTTCTACATTGTGAGACTGGTGTTTGTGGAGGAGAGGAGCATCAGCTCATGTTTTCCAAATGACTTAGGTCAATCCAAAACACAATGAAACAAAGCTCATCTTGAATAATCTAAGGGATTCCTGAGTGTCTTAAAAGCTTTGTATTAGTTAGACCCAGGTGATTACAAAGTCTGGAACACTTTTGATTCACTGTGTCAAGAAGAGAATGGTTGCTTCAGAACCTTCTTTATTAGGAAAAAAGACATTGCAGTAGTGGTTTAAAAGTTTGGGAATGCGTATCTTAAAAATTCCTTGTCTGTTGCTGGTGCAGTAGAGTCTGCTGGGCAGGTGGGTGTCTGCAGCCAGTCTGCAGGTTGTCAACTGGTGATGAAGCAGAGCTTCTGAAGAGGGACAGATCCCCATGTTTGGTGGATATGAAGCTTTTAAGAGTCTTTTCCATGCTGACTTTGGTGGTCATTCTCTCTACAAAGTGGCCCTTTCAGATGAGATCTTAAATGCTTCAGTTTTCCACCATATATTTTTATTTTTCAGAATTGCCTTCAACTCTTGGTCTAATTTACTTTTGATATCCTGTTTTTCTCACTCTGCTTTCAATTCAGTTACAGGGTTTGGAATTCATGTATGTTTAGTCAAAGTAAGACACGAAATTTTATTTCTGTTTTTGTGCTGCTTTAGGCCCTCTTTTTATATGTGACTAAAGGGGTAGCACTGATTTCCCACCTGGAATAAAATTCCTTACAGATGATACTGGGAGTCTTTGCTGAGATGGTAGTTAGGAATTTATTCTGTAACTTCACTTATTATTTGGTATTATTTGGTAATTTTGGTGTTTCTTCTGGAAGCAGTGTCATGTTGGCTGCAGGATTCAGACTAGACTGTGATTCCTGGGTATGAATGTACATGTGGTGAGAGCATGTGGAGTCAGCTCTTGGTTTGAATATGGTGAATAAATTCTCTAACCACTTGGACATAACTGTTTTCTTATGTGATCTGCGCATTGAGAGTTTCTTTGGAGTGTAATTTTATGTTTCTGCTTTGCTGTGGTGTATAATCATTTAAATCAAAGGTTAATCAAAATGATTACTCATTTTGAACAGGAAAACGGTGACATTTGATAAGTACCTCCACTTTAAATAAATCTTACCAGTATTTTCCAGTCTTGTAACTTTTAGAGGGACAAGCTTATACAAATTATGTTTAGTATTTTATTTACAAAAAACTAAGCCAAGAAAAAAATGAATTCAAGGCTTCCAAGGTTCTGCTTTTTAAGTAATGCATCTCCTTATTAAAGTTAGCTGTTTGGGGGAGAGCCTCCCGAATGACCTTGAAAGGAGCTGATACTTGCGTTTGCTCGTTCACAGTTGATTTGAGGAGTGGATCTGCTAAAGCCTGTAGTGTTGTAACCTGGCTGATGCTGCAGGTTACTGCCGTTCCTGTGAGCTAAGAAGCCTTTTGTAATAAAGAGATAAATCAGGGGCAAGAACAGGAGAGAAATGGATCTGACCCAACGTGTTTTAAAAAGGAGTGCGTGTAGTTTTAACGTCTGAACGCTGAAATGTGATGACCAGCAGTCTTTCCTTCTTCAGTAAGTGAGGACACAGCAGGAAAAAGGCATCGTCTTCTGTGTGTAACACCACACTCAGAGAGGATGCAGAGCTAAGCAAATGCCACTGATAGACTGGGGAGGCAAGAACCAGCCTGGGGTCCAGGCAATGATGAAACAGGTTATCACTTTACCCTGAAATTCATTTCTCTTGACACTGAGCTAGGACAGAAAGATGGGGAAAGAATAATTTTTTCTTCAAAAAAATCCCCAAAACAAAACCTCTGAAAATACAGCTGCATTAAACTCTGAAATGTATGGGTAGTCTTTCATGTGGCTGTGCTCTGCACCATTGGGAAGGGAGCTCCCATCCAGCCATTGCCTGGCACAGCTTGTGTCCCCAGCCTGCTGCAGGAGCTGCTGCTGACTCTCATTCCCCACTCATTTCAGCAGCAATTGCAACATCTTTGAACCCTTTTGTTGTGTTCTGTAGGGTGAGGTTACCAAAAAACTCGTTGCTTCATCCCTTAGTACTTTCCTTCCTTCTGTAGGAGCTGAATCGTTTCCCTCTTTCATGCATGTTCTGCCAGTGAGTCAAGAGAAACTAACTTAAAGATTTTCTAGCTTTTTACATTAGTAAAGTGGAGTATTCTTGCTAAAAATCCCAGTTTGGGATTCATTAGTTTCTGAGTACTGGAATAAAATGCCAGAATTTCAGTGTGGCAATTAACTCACCTGTGTCCTCACTCTGTAAAATACCGTTGGAGAAAAAATAGCTTGATGGTAGGGGAAATAAGGTAAGGAAGCCTCCTTGATGTGACCTGTACCAATATTTTTTAAGTTCAATGATGCTGCAAATCATCCTGAGTTTTACATCATTCATTAAGAGCTTTCAGATTTTATAGAACAGACTTTTAAGGCTGTCAGAATTTGGTTTAGTGTAAGGATAAGGGAGCATTGTCTGCTGGGACTGCAGAGTGTTCCTGAGCTGCCATTTACTGGGACTTGTGAGAACCTTTGAGAGATATATGTATATAAATGCTTCAAGATTGAGTGAGGATACATCTAGACTTCTGTAAGCATTTGAGCAATAACAAGAATCTGCCAAATCCAGTGTGCGGTTCCATTTACTCCAAATTATTAGAATGCCTTTAATTTAAAACTAAAAAGGCATTGATCTGCCTTGACCCTGTGACCCAGACCCAGGTCAAGTCTCCTTATTTTACAGCAGCCTTTTTGCTTGTTTAATATAAATTCGATACTGCTTTTCTGCCTCCCACTCAAGAAAATCGTTTCCTAGTTGGATTCTAGGGGAGGGTGACTGGACAGCACAAAAATGCGGAGGGGTTTTTGGTGACTGCCTGAAATAATTTCATCTTGCATTTTAAAACCAAATAGGAGCAATTTCAGTCCAGAAGATAATTTTGTGTGACAGTTGGATTGCGAGCGCCTTGTTTATCTATGTTCTCATTTTCAGGTTGGTTATAAGAAAACACTCTGTGAGCTTTTTTCTTCCAAATTATGCTCTGTGGGTCTAATGAGAGACAATATAAATATGTATGTGCAGTCCCTTGAACTTTGTAGTGTGTTAGCAAAAATAGTTACATGTGGTGTGGGGGTGAGGAGAGTGGGAAGAAACAAAAAAATTGGAAGTGTTACGTGTCTTGTTATCAAACCCTGTAGGTGCATGTCCTGTGGCTGAGAGGGCTTCAACACTGTGAAATGCTTGTTCTCAGTCTGTAGATTTTTCTGATTTATTTTTTCTTCTGTTTTTTTTCACAGGTAGAAAATGGTTGGTTTCTGAATTGATTTTTCTTTGACCCTTTTTCCAGCAGGGTCTGCTTGTTGATCTTTATAGTGTGTGTCTGCTCATTTTTCTGGTTTAAACCACGGGAAGTATATGTCTGATGTGTTTTAGATGTGTCAATGAAGTTGAGTCTTCAGTGAGTATTTGTAAAATGTGGAAAGGAAAGGAGCCAACCAAACAAAAAGTTAACTTTCCCTCGCTGCAGTATGGCATACATTATTTTACCAAGACTAATACCCAAGCTAGGGCAGCAGTCACATGAAGCTTCTTGTTCCTTGCTGCGTGCAGGCATTTCCAGATGGGATGGCTGGCAGCCAGTCTGTGGTTATGAGTGCAGTTCTTTCACCATGGCTGGGTAAAGGACTGGAAAGTTGCTGCAGTTTGTTGCAAAACTTGAAGTACTATTTGCTCACGTAATATTTAACAGCATCCACATAATTAGTTTTAAATCAGCCAGTGTGCTGTAACTTAGTCATTTATGTAAGTGCTGTTCCATTACCCAGTGATGCTACTGGTGCACTCGCTGAGCTCAATTTTACCTTGCTGCAGCTGTTGCTAAATATAGGATGAAACATTCTGAGATAACTTCCAAATGTGGTCTTGGAAGATATATGCAGCAAATTTAACTTTTTCTTCTGTTGTTGAATTTCCAATTTATTGTGAGCCAGAAATCTTTGCCCAGCATTTTTCCTTTCCTCCAGTGCAACAAGACCATAGATTGAACAAACCCATTGCTGTGTTTAGGATATTCAGAACTGAGGACACCTCCTGACCTGCTCTAGAGCAGCTCATCTCCTTCTCTCATACAGGCCCCTTCCTTGTGACCTACAAAGTATGATGGGAGGAAACCACCAGCTTTTACACATATTGTGGTCTCCCCCCAAGTTTTGCCCATGAATAGAGCACTGGTGCTGCCACAGAGGTCAGATGGGATGGCACAGAGTAGAGTACAGCATGAATGGACCTCAGGACCTGCCGTCCATCTGCAGTGGAGGACCTCTGGCCCTGAGCGCTCTTCCCAGGCATTGCTTGGCTCAGTAACTGTCAAAACCCAGGCAATTTAAAGGATACAGTGAAGGCTCTAACACCCCACAGCATGACATGGTCTGATAGATTTTAAATCTTTATTTATCCTGAGAGTTGAGTGTAACCTTCCTGCTTAATTGGAAGCACTGGAAGATGTTGGACACGGAGAGCATTCTCAAGCTATATGCAGAATAGAAGTGTCAGACTTGTCTTCAGTATTCTGTCATCTCTTTATTCTGAAATGGTTTTAGATGTGGTATTTCTGTGAAAGAAATATATTCTGTTTCAGCATAGTGTTCTTTTAAGAAGTTATCAACATATTTAATCTGAGTGGTTTGAGATATTTAATCTGAAGTATGAAGGACATGCATACAGATTTGGAAGTGGATTGAAGTGGCTGGCATATTTATTTTGTAAGGTTATCTTTGCCTGTCTACAGGGGTAACATGGTAGTCTTAAGAGAAAAATGGCTTTGCACACTTCTGCATGGATTTTATCATGGAGCAATAAAGAAACAAAATAATTTGGAATCCTGACTAAAGCTGTTGCTGAAGTTGAGTGAGATAATCATCAGATTAAAGCTGTAGTTGAATCAATCAGTCATCTGATGAATTAATAACAGACATGAAAGTCAACAATGAATCAAATTATTAGATGAAGAGAAGCAAGACAGAAATCAACGTAGTTTAAAACATTGCAGCAGGTTATTACAAGGCAGTGTCACCTGCTGCCTTGTTCCTGGCAGAAGTGGGACTGTCCAGTCTGGGCTTTAGTAAGTCAATGTAAGGGTTAATTCTGTGCCTGAAGGTGCTGCTTAATTGAAGGTGGTTTAGAAGCTTGTTCTTTTTCCTGCCAGATAAACTGTGTGCTAGTAATATTGGCTTAAAATTTGATATGTAAATATAACACGTCTTAGACATGTTTGCACTTTTTTCATAACTATTGAAATATTACAGAAAAAAATTATAGGAACAGAGCAGCAGAAAGGTGAACTCTTTTGTGTGGATTGTATGCGGAACAAGATGGGCAGGAGAGCAGCTTGGGTTGCTCATATCTCTGATGGTGCCTACTGTGGGCTTTCTCTGGGTGTTTCTATGTCAGGCTGTACCTTCTGAGCTTTCTCCTCTACCTCTGGACAGTGTCCAGGAGATTAGGATCATCAATGGCTCTCAGTGATGTGGCAGTGCAAAAAAATTGCTGTTTGCTAACATGTTCATTTGTTGCCCCACCTCTAAAACCATCTAAAAGCAATGATGAATTAAGAGCTTTCATTGCCTACAGCCTGATCCAGTCCAAATGTGATTTCAACCTCTGGAAAATCTGGAATATAAAAAATTATTGGGCCTTACTATCAGATTACATGTAACTTATTTTTCAAGTCAGAACATAAATACTCGGAAAGTACAAGAGAGAAACTTGCTGAGAAAGCTTTAGTGTCATCATGGGAGAAGTCCAGAGTATATATACCTTAAATTTCCATAAATCCCTGTAGGAATGGAGCTACTTTTTATCCATGCTTTCTTATTTTCATTTTCCTGTTATTTCTTTAAATATTCTTACTCCTTTTCAGGAGCAAAGCATTGGGGTAGTGAAAGAGTTTGGTTTAACTGGATTTCATGCACTGATCTTTTATGGCTCAGATAGACTGTGTTATACATTTCATGAAAATAAACCTAATACCATACCAATTCAGCAACTCTAAAAGCATGTGATGACAATACTTCTGTTGTATTAAAAAAAAAAAAAAAGGAGGCGGGATGGGAAGCCATGCAGGGCAGAAAGACAAAGAAAGGGCTAATTAAGGATTTAAAGCCACTGGGGTTTGGGGGGATTTTGCAACCAGCAAACTGAGTCGAATGCAAAGTGTGGTGTGTGTAAGCCATAAGGAATCATAAATTCTATATAATGAAAAATAACTTCATAGCAAATGACTGAGTAGCTCGAGAGGTCTTGGATAGAAGGGAAAGGTTTCTGTAAAAATAAACCTCATCTCGCTGACCTTTGCCAACCCTGGCTGCCTCTCTCTTAATCTAACCTGAAGAGATTAGAAAAACTCCAAACATCAAAAGGGGCCATAGACACTATTGTCTCCCAGAGCTCCATTGTGTTCAGGAGTGATTTCTCAGGAAGCAGCAGCCTGCTCCTGCTCTGGAGCCTTCCCCCGCTGGCACCAACAATGCAGCCCTGGCTGTAGGTCAGGCTGGCCATCCTTGGAAAAACAACCCACCACTCTTGACATGATGGATGGGAAACCTGACTCCGGGATTCATTTGCCCAGACTTGTTTAGAAGATTTGCTGGGTTTACTGAGCCGACATTTTTCAGGTGCTTCCTGTGTTTTATCCAGGAGTGGATAAATAACTCTTACTCTGTTCAGCGGCAGAAAATACGAATGTAATTATATCACATCAAAAGTTTGCCTTTCAGCATAGTAATCCTCAGAGTCTGGGTTTTTGTATTTGTATATATATACACACACACACAACTTTTACAGAAAAATTTCTTTAAATAGGTGTTGGAGGAAAATGCAGGTTTCATGCATTTATTTCTATCTCATGGGGAGAATTGACAGCATTTCTGAGATCCGATGATTACTAGGCTGTAGTTTTCTGTTAGCTTTGGGTCACAATTTAAAATTACTCCTTAAAGCTTAAGGAAGTCTTAAATTATGAAGCAGTAGGAAATCCCGAGATCCAAGGCATTGAGTGGGCTTCCAGTATAGTATATATTCATTATTTTGTTGCTACTTCAGTAGCTTACAGGTATTAAGCACAGTGTTATATTAACTTTTTTTGTGAAGTCCAGACACTGGAAAGCTCAAGTTTATGGTTCAGCATTTGCTGATAGGATTTGCAACCGAGGGAAGTCCAGACTTCAGATGGTTTTTGCAGAGTGCTTGTAAGAGGCCAACCACAGGAACAGATGCATTTTTGTCTAAATTACTTCCCTCTCTTTTCAATTTCAATATCTGCTGATTTCATTTTAAAACCCATTTTAAAGCAAATGAAATAGCTATGGCTTTTTCTAGCACAGTAATCAAGAACTTTAATACCCTACCTCTCTACAGAGCAGTTTTAAGAGCTGATGTTTGTGCTGCAGTTGCCTGTGCTGGGCAGGGTGTTGGCATATGCTGTGGGAGACATAGTGGAGCAGAAGCGACCCATTTCAGGCTCTACTTCCAAGTAATTTTAAAGTTGATGAAGATTTTCAGGCTTTTGTTGGAAGACTTATCTTTTCCTAAAGCACTCTGAACAGCAGAGCTCCTCTCGCCTGTGTGCTCTGCTCCACATCACTGCTCCAGAGATATCTGGCCAGCTTCCAGTTTAAATTCACTTAATAGGGTAAATTTGAAATGATTTAAACACTCTCAATTTACCATCATAACCAAAGGGTCGAAGCCAGGAGCTGTAGAAGCACTGATATTCAAGAGAATTTTTAAGGAGGAATTTTGACATAGCCGCTTTAAAAATGTCATTAAGATGGGCTAAGGAATGCTTTAGGTAAGTGATTCCAATCTCCCAAATCTTCTGTTAATGGATCACCTGAAGATTTGCTGTACTGTGACATACCTGTGCCTGGAGTTTGTCCCACTGACCTTGGTGGACTTTGGTTCATGCTCTCAAATGTGAAGCGATGTGTATTTTGGTATGCATGGGGTATATTTTGGTATGTATACAGTGCATTGTGGTGTGTATACAGGTACCACACAGAATAGTGAGGCTCTATCCCTAATGAGGCAGGTCCTGGCTGAATGGATGTACTCAGGCATTGTGCATGCTTTTGGGATGAAAGGGTGAAACAATCTACTTAAAACTGTGTATTTTTGCCAATTTATGCTACAGCTCTCTCAGATAAGTTACTATAGATGCTGTCTATTTTATTGCAGCAAATATTTTCCTTTCCCATTTTGTGAGACTTTTTAGGTTGGACATCCCCTTTATATTTAATGATCTTTCTTCAGCTCTTACCAAGTATATCTCATTGTTATTTATTGTCTTTCTGTCTAACTGAGGCTCCTAAGCATGATTCTGACTGCCGTTCTCTCAAAATCTAGGAAAAGAACCTTTCATTTTGCATGAAGAGGAGAAAATAGCCGTGTTTTTCTTCTCCTTAGAACTTCAAAGGCACAAAAAAAAATTAAATAGGAAAATGGGGAAAATTAATTCAGAAACAGTGAAAGGAGCTCACTGATTAAACTGAAGGGAACTTTCACGTATCTTCCATTTTGGTCTCCTGAGAATCAATACTATGAGACTAATCTGTGATGCTGCAGCAGTCTATAAAAACTCTAACATATTATCTTTCAGAGTTTTATTACTAAAATAAAAATTGTTAGGTTTAAATTTTGAAGATATCGGGTTACTTATCCTGGCATTCATTATTTCATAAAATGGATCCACAGTGTTCTCTGTGTGCAGACACAGTTCGATATTCTTTCAAAATTATGTTGAACAATGATCATGCTGTTCCAGTGATCCTGTCCAGCACAGTTATTCTTGGATGGGAATGTGAAAAAAAAAACAAGGAAGAAATGCAAGCAAAATGTGACTGCTTCATTTCTGCTGCTCATCATTGCAAAGATGTCATCTCTCAGTTGGATGATGAAGGGAAGGCAAAGGAGTGTCTGTGTCGGCCTGATTTTTCCCAGTGAGAGCTGCAAATCCACCTTGACAGTTTTTTGTGTTAACTTATCGTCTTTATTTGTTAGATATTGTGAGTTTATAATCGGGTGAGGAGGGAGATGCATCTTTAGTGATGTATTTATTGCTGTACTGATAGACAAATTATGAAGTTTGGGGTAATTATAATTTCCTGTGCCTCTATAAATGGGTTTGAAATTACTTGTTTGCTCTTGTGCTGTAGTAACTTTGGTCATTTATTATTTTTTCTTTCAAGCAATTGAATCCCATATTGCCTCTAATCTGGGAAAATATTAGATTTCCTTCACCTAACCATAGAGTCTTGGTTTTGCAATTACATTTTGAAACAGTGATGGACAATTTTCAGAGGCTGAATTTGGAAGTCTCTGTTGAAAATATGTTTGTAAAGCAACCTGTGCTATGAGCAGTGGAAGTAACAAAGTCTAATTTTTTATTGGTTGCCATCTTTTTTCCCCTTGGTCATTCCCCTCCTTTCCTGAAGCAAGAGCCCCAGTTTAAAGCTGGTAGCTGTGTGGGATGTGGTCAATTCCTTCCCCTTTGGTGGGGGAACTCTTTTGAATATCTTCTTTGTACTTCCAGTTTTCACAAAGGAACTTGTTTATCTTTGTGACTTCTGCCTCTGTGGGATTTTGTGGTCACCAGATGTTTGCAGGGGTTGGAGTAGAGTGTAAGAGACATGGAGTATCAGGATATTGCATAGTTATCCTTTCGTAATTATCTTTTCCACACAGTGGAGAGTGCACCCTCTGTGTGAGAACAAAGACTTGAAAATAGGAGTGAATTTCTTTTAGGAAGTAGCTGATTTTTGGAGGTCGATGACCTTTAAAGGTCCCTTCCAACTCAAACTGTTCTATGATTCTATAAATTAGGAGGAGTTTCTGAGCTTTTAGTGGTGTGAGGCTGGTTTGTGTTTGGGTTTTTGTTTTGGTTTTTTTTTTCCCCCAACTGATTTACTATCTACTTATCTTCTAACATTTAGTAACTTTTTTTTCAGAATTAATCCAAAATCACAGCAGTGCTACGGAAAGAATAACCTTAAAAATGACCTTGAATGCTCAAAAACACCTACATTAAAATTGCCCAATATTGGTAATGAATACGTAGGTGTGATGCATTTTATCAACTTTGCTTGTAGAGAACCAAAGGGAGTTTGTCATAACATGAGTCCCTTATTGATGACACGGTTGTCTGTGATTGATTAAAAGTGGCAGATTTATTTCAGCTTCAACTCTTTCCATTAGCATTCCTATCGACCATCTGGCAGTGGAAAACCTCACTTGTGAGATAGACTAGGATCTTGTTAAAAAAATTACAAGATTTCTTGGGGCCTTTTTTTTGCCACTGTCCTGATGAGCCAGAAAGTTGTCACGTTTAGTGACAGTTCTTATTGCCTGAAAGGGTTGAGACTGATGCTGGGTCAGCCTGTGGCTTGTTTTTAATGGCTTTTAATTATTGCCTTGATCGCAGCAAACATTTAGTTAATGGTTATGCAACTATCATTTTGTGGGCTTTGTAGCTCTTCCGTAGCCTTCAGTTGTTGGTTAGAGTGAGAAGGATCAACATGCTGTTTAAGCGGGAGGAACAGAGTGAACAACTTTTTTCAAAATAGCGACTACATAAAACTACAACTTTCCCTGAATTGCTCAATTATGAGAACATCATATCATAATCAACATCATTTCACTGTGCTTAAGATGCCCTAATCAAAATCATTTACAGATGATGTGCAAGGAGGGATGCTTAAGGGGTGAAAACTGAATTCCAAATGAATTGTGGTGTTGCAAAGTGTGGAGTTGCCTGTATGTCCATTAAATGGTAGCTATATGCATTGATATGAGAGAAATATGGAGCTGGCATGGACGAGCAATGACACCTTAGGGCATTCAGTGGAGCTTGTTACATCAGAGCCTGAAACGCAGCAGCTGCTCCGGCCCTGCTGCCCCCTGATGAGTAATAGTGTAACAGGGCAGTCTTTGGTAAACAGCTTTATGGGGCTTTTCTGCTGCGGTGTTTGGCATTTGGAATCGTAATGCTGGCTCTGGCTTCCACCTGCAGCATCCCCTTCTCCCCAGAAATACAGTCATTCAAAATAAAGGAGTGAAATCTTGTGGTTAGGACCCCTTCCTTGTGAGTTTTATAGGGGACATTCTAAAGATTAATGTTGTACCTGTGTGTTGCAGAGGGGTGAGTTATGAGTAAAAATATGTGAGTTTCCTTGTATCTGCAGGGATTGCTTAAAACAATTCTTTGACGTTGTTAACCATACTCTTTTTAGGGGGGGAGGTTTAGCAGAAATGTTTCCATTTCTGCGAGTGTGATAGATTTCTGTCCAGATCTCCAGAGCTTGACCTTGGGGGCTGTAAATATTTTAAACGGTTCCATGGGTATTTCAAGGTTGTGGCTTGCTGAGGCGTAATGCACAAGGGACTGCTCCCTAAATGGGCTCTTCATTGCACTTAGACTCACACAAACATTGCAGCAAGTGAAGGTGTTAAAGAATATGCATGAAGGTCAAAGTGGCAGGTCTTATTAGGAGTTTACCGGCAATCATTTTCTTGAAGAGTAATCTCCTAACAATTTATTCTCAATTTTGTATTCTGTTTTGGAAATTGTGTTGATGCAGCGTTAAGATTGCAAAGATGGTAGTTACTTGTGCAATATTTAGCATTAGAAAGGAGATGGATCCCTTCTGGTTCTATTTTGCATCATTAGAAATATTTATGCTGGGGGAGTATGCAATTTCTGAAAATGAAATGTTTTGGAGTTAGCAGGGATTATCTGAAAAACATACATAATGTATAGTGTAATTCTTTTGAAGGTCTCCTGTGTTACCCTTTTTTTTTTGGTCTGAAGTAAGGTAATATTGGAGTAAAAATGGGGAGGAAATTTATTCAGCCACTTGAAGGCATTTGGTGGAGCATTAAGATTTGTTTGGTTTTAAGTGTTTCTCAGAAAGTGCTTCTCTTGTCCGCTATTTTGATTGTGCCATCACATCTGTGGAAGATCATTATCATATTCTTTTATCCAGGCACGTGTCAAAGCATTACTCACTTCCAACCATCTGTAGACTATTTGATACAAATTCAAAAATTGAGCTAATAGCCAAGGCACCATCCTTGTATCAGAAAGTTTCTTAAATTTCGTCACCTACAGGGTTTTTTTGTCCTACTTACTACATTTTCTTTCCAAAACAATGCCTTTTGCCAGCTCCTGTTGTATGCATACCGTTGTTCTGGACATTGGGCCAGACTTTCACACACCACCATCTCGGTGCACTCTTCTAGATCCTTTGCCAGTTGTCTGCTTGAGCACCATCTGTTCCTGGCAAGGAGTTACCTTCAAATACCTAACAAAGCAGGTCATGGGAAAAACCAAAGTCTTCCAGTAGCTAACGGTGATAACACGCCCCGATTCTCTAACCCTTTTAGCTTTTTCCGCTTAGCACTTTAAGAAACTTGCTCTGTTTAGGCAGATTCTCTTACCCCAAGATGTGTCTTTTTGAGGAGCAGTTCCATGTCTGCCAAAGTGAACAGCAAGGAGGGTGCTAACTTGCAAGAAGTTGTTTTGTGGAAAGCTTGAACAATGCATGAAATTCAGTCCTACCCCATAATGAGTTGGAGAACTGCTCTAATGAAATCTGCAGGAGACAATAAAGTGAGTCATACAGCAAAGTCGACTGCAAATGGCTGTGCAAAGTAGTGCTGCTAAGGAAAAAAATTGTAACCGAGAGCAGGAAATAAAAAAGAGCATCTTGGAAAACATCCAGGCTAATGCATCCAAAGAAATACAATCTGAAATGCAGACAAACATGGGAGCAGAAACTGTAAAAGCCATAAGGCTGAAAAAGATAGAGAGATAGTGGACTGCAAATTAGATATGAGGCTCTACAAAAAGACCAATTTGAGCCACTCATTGGAGAAGCAGCACGTGACAGATTAGGGAGGCATTAAGCCTGTCTTGGAGAGCCATTTGCCTCTGCAAATGAGAGAATGGGAGTCATTAGGGTGGCTTCAACAGGAGAGAACATAGTGATGATGATCTGGAGGAAATGCTGAAGCCCTATCCACGGTGTGGTGTTAGGAGCCCATGTACAGGGAAGCGCACAAGAGCGCAGATGATGGAAACAGCAGCATATGGCATGGCAGAGCTGGGATGCAGCTGAGGAAAAGGCTAATTTCAGTGGGACAGCAGGAGAGTCTCAGTGGTGTTAAGGTTAGGTGCTGTGTTAAAGACAGTGTAGTCAAAGTAGAGAATCGGGGCCAAATACTGAAATGAAATAAGATCTTTGTCTCCTTTTGGAGCTGTATCTGATTAGATAAGTCTGAATTTCTTCCTTAAGGCACTCATGGACTTAAAGAAAGAGATAAATGGTGATGGTGAAGCATTTACTCGCTTCCAAGGGTCCTCTGTAGCTGGGAGGTGAACCATAACCGTGTGCAAGCAGAGGGTGCTGTGTGTCCCCGTCACGAATGGGTGAGAGGGGAGGATGAGGATGACAGGCTGGGCCAGTTTCATTTCCCTGCATGGAAGTCAGCACCTGCAAAGTTTCTTTTTTCCAGCGACTCAGACAAGCAGAAGTGCAAAAGGGTTTGAAAACACCTTAAAGGAGTTTTAAATCACCAGGGCTGGTTTGTTTCTCCTGCAGGAGTGGGGTTGTCACATGCCTTTTGGGATGGGGGCAGCTGAAAGCTCCTGCCTGTGATCTGGGGGTCTTGCTGGTGTGAAGGGGAATTATTTGACCTCTCTCCACTGTTGCTCCTGTTGACCCTGTTAAAGTGTGTTTAGTCCTAAAGAAACAAATCATCAGCTAATTATTTCCTTGCTCTGGTGGCCGTTTTCAGATGTTTTACCATTTTAAGTAGGAGCAGTTGCTTTAAGTTTTTTGTTTGTTTGGGTTTAGTGTAGCAAACAGAAGAGGAAACTAAAATCTGATCCTGGGTGCAGGTCAGTCGTTCATGTCGAAAAGGTTGTATGAAAACAGGTTACATGGTAGCTTTGAAAGTGGTCCAGCTTGCTGTGTAGTAGAACTGCATTTTGCAGAGCCTGATTATTCAAATTCGTTTTTCTAATATTAGCATTAATTCCCTTATAGCAGTGTTCTGAAGTTGCTTATTTCACAGTCCTTTCGAAGGTGGGAGCCCGGCTGTGAGCAGAGCAGACACCTTATCAGCTCAGCAGCCGCTGCTGCTTGCCGGCATCCTGTGTTCAGTAAATGCTTGGAGTCAGCCTTGAGAGTTTACGGACGCTGGCTCGCGTTTCCTTTGCTCTGCATTTCACTGTGCTCCCTAAATCAGGAGTTTTAAACCCATGCTAAATTTAGAGAGAAGAAGGAATCCGTGAATGCACCAGGCCTGCCTCCTCCCACAGAAAATGCATCTCCTGGCCAGTGACAGCTGCAGCTGGCCAAGGGGCGAGAGGGACGGGGCTCAGGAGGGCTCTGCAGACATACCCTATAAGCAGCTCTGTGGTGTGAAGTGAGCCCAAAGATAGTTCATGACGTTGTCTGAGAAGTGGAGAGGAAGGAAAAGAGCCTCCAAAACAGCACTTTTAAATAGCTCCGGGCATTTGGGTTTTTTTTCTCTTTTCAAACGTTTTTATTTTATTATATCTGACACCAGTCAAAGAGAGAGGAAGCTCTTTAACCTTAATGCAAATAAAACAGTAGTGTTATAGAAAAAAAATCTGCTTGCTTTATACCTCTAGGCTGTGGTTGTGACAGACCAAAGAATTCAACAATAAAATTATTCATTAGTAGGGGTTTTTTCTTAATCTGTTTAGCTGTAACAATCCATTTGAAGCCCAGTTTTTGCTTAGAAGCAGTAAAAAAATTACCTGTAGCAATAAATTCATCTGTCTGTCATGCTGTTTTTCTGTCTGTCTGTCTGTCTATCCATCTATCTATCTATCTATCTATCTATCTATCTATCTATCTATCTATCCCCTAAAGACTTGAAAATGTTGGTTTTTATTTCTATACCGTTACTGAAAATCAATTGTGACATTTTCTGTTTAGGCTGCTAAAGGTTTTGGCAGATAGAACATGGATTTTGTCTTCTGATGGTGTATTCAATTCAGCATTTTTTGCAGAGTCCTCAAGTGTTTAAACGTGTGGTGATAGACAGCTGAACCTCCCACTGTGCTAAACTCCACCAGCTCCCTTTAGTAGTTCTGCAGTTCAAAAAGAATTGGGACTTGTTTCATCTGTTTTTAATAAATATGAGGCTTGCACGCTGTTTGTATCAGAACTAAAGCCAACTTTGAGTTGCAGTTTGACATGCAGAGTCTTAACTTTTTAGTTCTTCCTGCTAAAGACACCTACTTGGGATGTTGTTATCCTTTTAAAAAATGTAGGGGGCCTGCACGTCATCTTATCTGAACTGTGATGTTGAAATGGGGGAAAGAAAAGCAAAAGCCGGGCTGCAGTAATGCTGATTGTGTAAGAGGGCACACATGGACTTGCTTGCTGGCCATGGTGGATACTGGCATTTGGGAGCAATTGGCTTTGGTTGGGTCTGAGATGCTGTTGCTGATGCTGGGGTGAGTCTAATGGAGTCCTCTTCTGAAAATTGGGAAGTGGGAGGAGGGCAGAGCTGGGCTTGGTGGGTCAGGCATCAGCATCAGCCTGGCCTCTCCTGCATCATCTCGGAGGATTTGTTTGGGTCATGTCTATAGTGGACTGGTAGGTGATCCCAAACTCCCGAGCCTGTACCTTGAGCTTCCTGGAGCTGGAACACCCCGTAGGCATGATTTGGTGTCTGAACTAACGTGCATTAAACACCGACAGCTGTTAATGGGGGCTGTGGAGGGATCACAGGGATCAGCGCATGGCAGGCGAGGGGAGCTGTTCGTGTGTGGTTTTGCCAAACACACTTCTTGTGCTGCCAGGAGGGCTGGTGGGCCAGGAGCCCAGGGTGTGACTGCAGGGACAGCACTTGCTCAGTGACCTCTTCAGACTGCTTTTGTTGAAAGATGAGAGAAATCTGCTCCCGGGTTCTCTGTGTGGTGCTGCCATTTGGTGCAAACACCACATCACTCGTATGCCATCTCTGAAGTGTAGTTTTTCACATATATCCTGTGAGATGGATGGGGAATTTGAATGTTAGGACTGTTTGCATGGGCATCAGAATTCAGTGGGAAGATGTAGAGGCAGTAAATTAATTCAGTATTGGATTGATCAACCTTTGCCAGTGTTGGCAGTTGGTTTTATCACCTCTGTGTGAAGCGTATTCATGGTAGAAACCTGTATTTTGTTTAAGAGGTTTATGCTGCTTTCTTGTTCTTCTATTAAGATTTTCTAATAAATTGTTAATACTCAGGAGCTCGGAGGTAACAAGAACCTTAGAGATGTAATTTCCCCATTAAGGGCAGTCAAAATGTAACACTTCTGAACTTACATATTCTTGCTCTGAGAATGACTATGAAAATTCAACACCAAAGGATCATAAATTGCTACCAAATTAATTTCCAATGTAAGTCTATTGTGCATGTGTTTAAATCTGATTCAGTTTCTTAAAAGCAGTTTACTCTGTAAAACTTTTTTCATAAAAACATGTACAGTATAAAGTGTTTATGTTACAATATAGTACTTAAATTGCATTAAAAAACCCCCACACAACAAAAAGCCCGCTTTTATACAGCTGTTTATTTGCTGTAACATTTTACTAACCAAGGGAGCAAAGTAACCCAGAGATCTGTGATGTCATGCTAAAAGCCCAAGAGTTAGCTTGCCAAGTATTGATGTTCTCACGATACTCTGTAGACACAAAAAACTAAGGCAAAGTGGAGCGATGTGTGCTGATAAAGGAAATACAGTGTGTGGAGATTAAACAGCTGAAAGGCAGGCGTGTATTACAAGTGAGTCTGTGTAGACTGTTGTCTCCCTGGGGCTAAGCACTTCCTAGGCATTTGCTGTGTATTTTGACCAAGTACAGAATGTAAGAGATCTAAACTTCTAAAGTTTCTTTAAAAAGCAGGGGAGGGTGTCACTGGTTTTTTGAAATCAGTTTTTTTTTCTAAAACTGATGCTTCAGAAATGCCTTTAGAGAGCAAAATGAGTGTGGTGATGAAAAAAAATAACCTGTAAGCAACTTTCTCATTAGGCTCGGTTAAAGCTAAGTTGATCATTGATAGAAATTTGCATTATTTTCCCAGCATGGTATTTGGTAACAACTTTTCCTCGGTGTGCTTTTGTTTCAGTTGACATTTGCTTGAATGGCCAAGCAAGTTGGCAAATTCTGTGCTGCTGGTCTTTGAAGTTGTGACTTCATCCTGAACAGCCTCATCTTTGTGTGCGGCGGGGAGCCCCTTCCGCCCCTTCTGGAGAGGGTGCGTGCGGCACAAAGCCCGTGAAGGGGCTGTGCATGCCCCGTCTCACGCTGCAGAGCACTTCACTTCAAGTAGCTCAGGTCTTGCAGGAGGAATATGTGTTTCTTTGCTGTGAATTTTTAATGCACGGGGTTGAAGTTCAAAATAAAAAAAAGAAAAAAGGCAGAAGATTAACCTGAAAGTACTGTTTTGTACTGATCTTCAAACATAGAGGGATTTGAACTACAGTGGGAATTTGCTGTCTTGTCTGTTCAATACAATTATTTCATGACGGGGTTGGAGAGCAAGCTCTGCTACGTACAAAGGAAAAAGCGGGGATTTACTTGAGATGGGTAACATTTGTTTCAGATTTTACACGTTGTCGCTAGAGTTGTACTAAAATCTATTGTATGTCCAGAATTGTCTGAGAAACTAGACACAATACCATCACAAAATATGAATGATAGGATGAGAAGGAGGCATTCTATATAAGTAAGACGATGTATAAATATCTATTTATTGTAGTATTTGCACATTTCATGGTCAGTTGAACTTCTTTTACTGTTCACAGCTCATATCTCAGTAATTGTGATAGGAGTGTAGCTTACACAGCATTTATGTGACTCCCTCTCAGATGGAGCAGCACAGTGCTGAAGGACAACCCCAACCCCTCAGTATTTCTGTGCACACAGAGTTGAGGATGTGCACGAGCAGTTTTTGAATGCAGTCTTGTAGCTGCAGTAATTTTCTTTTTAGTGCATCTTCCATAGCTACAGTGAAGTGGACGAAAGGATGTTCAGCAACAGGAATTGCTTGCCTGGCTTTTACATTGGCCTTTCTCAGAAGCTGGATTTTTGTTGGCTGAAGAACTATGCACCAGGGGCCACAATTTCTTGGAAGGTTTGAGTATAAAGTTGAGTTGGAGTAAGGATTTTTAAACAGATCTTGTCACACAGGTTTTTCCATGTTTTGCTTTGATGGGGAGCAAGTGATTCCCAGTTACAGAAGTTTTGGCCATCTGAATATTTAAAATTTGGGTCAGCCTTCCACCCATCCAGGTGAGGGCTCAGTGCAGAGGAGGTGTTGGGAGCCATCTGAGTGGGCTGTAAGCCAAGGTCAGGAAAACATCTTCCCAGCTGAACTCAGCTACTCCGTGCTCAGATCTGCTGCCTGCCCTACTTGTGGAAGTGCCCTTCAACTGATTGCAAAAACGCCAGCCATGTAATAGTTAGCAAAGGTCTCCTTAGGCTGACCTGGCTTGTTTTGACTGGGCCAGGTTAGGGACTGGTGGCCCAGAGCTGCTCCTTGTTCAGCAGCTGGACAGGTTCTCCAATCCATCCAGTTAAACCAGCATGAGAGGCTGTGAGAGGCATCTCCCCTGCAGTTAGAATGAGGTTTCTATTGGATAGTTCTATCTGTTAACACTAGTATTAAGCTATATTAAAGCAAATCACTCTCAAATAAGTCTGCTTTACACATAGGATTCCACAGCCGTGCAACCTTACACAAGACACTGGAGAAGATGATCCTGTCTGCTCCCCACATCAGCAGCAGTGTTCTCCTCTCTCAAAAGCAGTTGCACATATTGTACACAGATTTTAAAACAGCAATTAATATTGTTTTCTTTCCTAACATTTCCATTTGGAATTTTCTTTCTGTAAGAAAACATGTCTGCATCTTTATACTCATCTCTTTTTCTGTACCAAATGCTTTGTGAAGGAGACAGGACTTCTAGAACACGAAGGGCTTCTGTGACCCAGTTCAGTGATTCATTGGTACATAACAGAGTGTATGAGCAAGCACCCACAGTGTGTAGCAATGCATATTTTAAACTTGTGTCATATTCAATGGTAAATAGCCATTTTCCCAGTGATTTGTATTGGTTTTGCACTTCATTATTCATGCATAATTATACCCAAGTAGAGATTGCCAGGCAAGCAGCTTCTGAGGTTGGAATAAAGTACAGCTTACTTTCTAGTCCTTTCTTATGTCAGTAAAGGTTGGATCCAGAATGTGAGACAGCTGTGTGAATTTGCAGGAACTTTTGCCTTGGAGGTATATTCATCCTGTAGACTATCCTGTTGGGGTTTTGGGATGGGATGTGGGATCAACCTCATATTAACTTTTTAAAAAGCTGTACAGGTTAATATATACATGTTCACAGTGTATACTGATATCTGACCAATTCATGCACTGGGTGCAGGCTGATCTTGCCTGATGCTGAAATGGCACAGTTTCATCTTTCTCTGTCAGGTTCCCTGGCTCCTTTTGCACAGCATTTCCAGGTGAGGTGAGAACAGGTGTCCCACAGCATACTTGTAAGGAACAGGGAGGCCAGATGCAGGCACTCAGGACTTGTCAGCACTGCTGCCAGCAAAGCCTGGCTTAGCCTGTATGGCAGAACAGGGAGGAAGACCTGACACACCGGTCCTGTGCCTTCATTAGGGAGCCCAGTTTACACATGACAGAAAGCACTCAGGTGGTTACATGGCAATCATATTCTGGCCTGACCTCAGCCATCAGCAGAGCATCGCTGTGGTTATTAGCTAAGTATTTCCATAATGTGTGCCTCTTCAAGCTGTAATTAAAGCCAAGCCTGCCCCTAGCTAATTACAAGCTTGCTTAGAAGTATAGTTTATTTAAAGCTTTTAAAACTTTATGTGGGGAAGATACACATTCACAGGCATAAGAATGACACCGTATTTTCAAAATGAAATTCATAGGCTTTGGTGTCTGTTTCTCCCTCCCTTTACAGTTTTCTACAGGCTGTTTTTTGCATCCTTGTTCAAAGTTTTTGCCAGAAATATTGCCCAAGTTTCATCAACATCAAGCCAGTGATTTTTTAGTTTTCTTCAGAGCGTTTTTGTTCTCTCTGCTGAGAGAGTAAAGCAGATGTTAAAATGCCTTTGAGCTTTGTGTTTGGAGAAGACTAATAAATAATACTTAGATCTCTCATAAAAAGGAGATAAGGAGTCTTGAAAGGGGTGAAACTTTTTTTGAACACATCACTACAAGGTTTACGTAAATAATGACCCATCCATGGAGAGTTGCTACGTGTTGCTTAGGTGGTGCTGCATCTGTACATCTTCAGCTCAGTCTCTCGGCAATAAAGCCATGCTGGCAGTGTAAGTCCCTGAGGCCCTGAAGCAGCAACACAGGCAGGGCTTGGTGACAAGACAGGTTGTGACTATGACAGTGGTTGTAGGGTGGGCTGGCGTGGCCATGGGTCTAACAAGACATTACCCAGGGGTTGTTGCAGCACCATGTTGGCCAGGGTCACCTTCTGGGGTAACCCTGGGGTGACTCTGTGGCACAGACACAGCCAGATGGTGCTGACATGGTCACCACTGCCCTTCCAAAGCATTCTCTTTGGGTTTTCTTATTTACTTGCTGTCTTCCATTCCCCATTTCCAGGTGCTTCACTTGGATCATAGTGCAGCCTGGGGGGGAGGAATGCACCACTCCATGTTCTCTCATGAGTGAATGGTATCTCTAAACTCTAAAGGAACGGCAACACGGTGGAGCCTGCAGCACTTGTGCAGTTGTCTTTGATGCCTTTGGAACAAGGGGATGTTCACATAGCCTCCATCACCATGGCTTTTTGGGAAAAGAAAAGAGTGATGGCCAGCCCAATGTATGGCTGAGGAAAGCATGAGGTAACTCCAGCAGCTGAAGAATTCCCACTCCTCTCTTCTGTCTAGCCGTTTTTGAATTTGGTATTCAGTTTGATTATTCAGGTCAGATCAGATTTAGGTCAGTTGTGATGGATTTTTTCCAAATCCAGATCCCTAGATTCCTACTGTAAACGCTTACCAGATGACACGATGTGAAGCTGGAACAGACTCGAGCTGTGTGATGACTGAATAAAATCTCAGTGGGAACCACTTGCACGTTCCTGAGATCAGTTTCTCATGTAATAAATTCTGTATCCAAAATTGTATCAAATATTTTTCTGACAAGAGTGAGGTTTTTTTCCTAATGGACAAATCCCAGCAGAGCTATTTATAAGAAGCCTCTCTCTTGTGTTTGCACTCGCATGCCTGTTACTCAGACCTATAGTAAAGAACAAATATAACTAATTTTTTTTCTGTGTCCTTGCCTGTGCTTTTGGACTGACCCTGTTTGGTCTTATCTGACATCCTCCAGTACATTTCTTTGCATGTGTTCTGTTGATGAGAGTTGCCATAGCAAACCACCATTAAATGCTTCTCCCCAAAGGAAGAATCGAGATTTATTTGGTGACACTTTTTCTCCGCTGACTGTTTCATTGCTTTATTCTGCTTGATCCTCTCCTGGCTGTGAGGGATGGGGAGGAGTGATCTGAGTGAGTGCCTCGCTCATACTCTATGCTGACACCTACAAAACTCATGTAACAGGGAGTAGGTGTGATGTTGAGCACCTGGGCAGTGCATGGGGGGTCCATTGGCTTGGGAGGAGGAGGCCAGCCCATATCAAACACAAATCCAGACATGGGAAAAGCTGCTTCAGTTGCTTTTGTAAGTATTAAATTTAGAGCTGTATTCTTTCACTGTTAGTTCCTAAAATGAAACTCGACATTGCCCTGAATTGTGTCCTGGCTCACCTATTGCTACATGTAATCCCTTCTGCATTAAGTCAGGCAGATGAGACCTGTGCTTTCAGTTTTGAAAAGTCCTGGTGTGCACCGGGCACAGGGAAAGGTGGGTTCTTCCTCGTGTCTTCTCTGTGGCTGCGAAACCCACGTTAAATCATTGTTCTACTATTCGGCTGCCTGATTAGATGTTCCGTGCATACCTCAAAATATGTGATGTTTTACAGCGAGATTTGCTATTTAAAGAAGAGGTTTCCCATAATTGGCTGTTATAAATTACAAGCAAGAAGGAATGATTTATTGCTTATAATTAGAAATGAGTTACGAAGGGGAATGTTGGTAATCATAAAATAAAGCTTGGAATACATTGATTTCCAGATGGCTGCCAGTGAAATTGCTCTTTAATGGATAATAGACTAGACACAAGGAAAGAAAAAAATCAGTCATCCATCTTTGTTCCTTGATGGATTACTTGTATGAATCTATAGTTACTTGAATTTTGAAATATTAGTTTTGCCTACATAATTGGATGAGAGAAACTGAATTTGCCTGGTGGTATAGGCTACTGGAGGTGTGGAAGAAGTGAGTTACTCTTTTGTCTGGCATGATTTTTGTCTTTGTAATGTCAACAGGGAAGATCCAGCAATCGATCTGGCATCACCTTTGGGTATAACAACCTCAGTGAATTGTTCTCAGAGACTGCAGGTTACTAAGGTGTTTTCTTTTTATCTTTTGCCTCATTTGAAGTTTTCATGAGGTTAAGATTGATCAAAATACTTGTCCAAAAGCAAGTATCTGTAATCCTCCTTGCTTGAGTCTAGAAAAATACATTTGCACCAGAAACAGACGGCAGTGCTTCTGCTGAGAATTTTTCAATAGCATAATTGTTCTGTTGAGATGATAATGTGTTCATTTAACTTCTAAAACCTCATTTCTTGTTACTATAGTTTCAAGCACAATTTTAAAATTATTTTTATTTGCCTTATCTGCTAATAATGGTTCTTTCTGCCATAGCAGTTGCATTCTGCACTGTTACCATTTGAAAGACGAAGCTACACGATGGTTAAGACATACGGATTGTCACCACATGAGTTTTCTCATGCCCATGTTTTAAAAGTGACACTGCCATTACACTTGCTTAACGGAGACCATTATGATTACTCATTTACCTTCATTAAAATGCTTCATAGCTTCCTTATTTTAAGTAGCTTTTCTCAGCAAGGTGCAGATTTGCCTTGCTGCCATAATTTCATCTGGAAAAATTTCCGTGGTGAAAGGAATAGCATATTTTCAACTAACACTTTCCTGACCTGTGGAGAGATGAGCTCATCAGTATCTTTATTGACAAACCCAGGAAGAAGGTGTGTCAGCTAGAAATATTAGATCAGTCAGCCTTTCTTGTCCTGAAGCAATTGTAATTTCTCATGGTCTGCAGCAATTTCGTTTAGAAGCAGATATGGGCAGATACTGTTTGGGATCTGCTGCAGGAGCGTAATTTCATTTGGCCCCAATAAGGTGGCCTTAGATGTCATTCTTTTAATTTTTGCTGTTGAAAATCTGTTGGTTTAGGCAGTCGAATAACAGCAAGTTGCTGTTTTCCAGCATCTAATTGAGGAAAGAATGCTGCAGCTATGCAGAAAAATATTGCCCACTCTGAGCTGGGTTATTGAAGACAGATGTCATGGCCCCTCTCAGAAAAGCCTGAAATAGATGTTTAGCTCACAACACACCAGCAAAGTTACTGCTTTTCAGAAGCTTGATGGTGAGTGATGCAGGTGCTTAGTTCCTCACTGGTAAATTTATTCTGTAGTGAATGATAGAGATTCTTAATTCTTTCCAGTTTCCTCCTGCAAGTTTTGGTCCCTCAGTGCTCAGTTCCAGGCATTTGCTGGGAGAGGCTGCTCTCATTAGCACTGAAGATGTTCTCAGTGCCGTGTTGTCTGGTGCTGCACTGATGAAAGCTAGGCTCCTCTGATCCAGCATCACTGGAAAGAGGACTGAGTAGGAATCAGAAGTGGTAACAATTATTCATTTCATTTTAGTTTTTATTGTCACTTCAGCATTGCTTTTTTCCTACTTGAAATGGCTCTTTCTGTAGTGTTGCTTGCTCGGAAACAGGATGCAAGCACTGACTGTTGGTGATTTGGTGGAGTTCACACAGAAATGTTGGAGCAGAGTTAGGAGGAACTGTCTTAGTTGTCTGTTAGTATCCAGGAGGGTTCAACCCTGCCTGCTGCTGCATCAGTCCCACCTGTACAGCTGGCAGTACTGGCATGAGCTGTCTCCAAAGGGACCTCTCTGTGTGTGGGCCGAGCTCATTGCAGTTTGGATGTGCTTAGCTGGAGTCTTTTTTGCCATTAGTTAGGCAAAATTAGGGGTTTCTGCAGCCCTGTCACTTGGGGGAATGATTCCGGGAAACTCCTTGGTGCTTTCACAGTCGTGGTGAGCTGGGCTGGGCGAAGAGCCTGCACTTGAGAAAGCGAAAACTACCTGCCTACTTCACATTCAGGCACACACGATTTCAAAGTGTGAGCATCACAGATACTTTGTCATTCTGCAGAGCATGGTGCTGTCTGTGGTGGTATCTGGACTTCTGAGGTAGCACAGCACACCCTTAACCCCTCAGCCCCTGTCCTCAGGGCATCATGCTTGCTGTTCATGGGTGTGACAGCCAGCCATGGCCCTGGCTGTGTACCTCCACTTCCTCTTGAGTTGAGGGAACAGCTCCTGTGAGCATCTGGCTCTCAGCTGGAAGCAGATCTAGAAGACGATGGGATCCACAGCTGGGTGTGCAAAGCCCAGAGTGCTCCAGGGTTATGGTTGTCATTGCAGTCTCTGTTTTGCCCTCTGGAAAAGAGCAGTCATCCAAGTCTGGGAGGGTCACCCCTTTGTCCTGACACAGTGACAGGACAGTGGGTCAGTATCTCCTAATGCTGTTGTGTTTCCAAGAAGAGCTTTAAATCCTTGCAGAGAGCTAATTCCCAGCTTTCCGGTAAGGTACCTAATTAAAGGGCACTCTTAGCCTGGATAAACATTTATATTAATTTCCTTCTCACACAGATGTCTGGTAAACTGACCTCCTGAGGCAAAACCATCTGGCCTCAGGTGGGAGGAGGATCTCAGCCAGTGTGAAGAACCTGGCCCATCTCTTGTTGGGTCATTTCTCAATAGCTTTTTCTGTCCCTGCTCATGAAAGGCCTGTGCATGGATGTGTAGGTTTCATGGGCAGTTGTCTTGGATGACCTGCATAATTACACTGCAGGCTTGTGGCTGTGGGCTCCGTTCGATCTCTGCTTCCCATTGTGTATTCTGGGACCATCCGTATATAAAATTAGTATGAGCGGTGAGCAGCAGTAAGATGTTCCCTACTTGGGTGGATTAAATTAAAATTCAGTAAGAAACAGAGCTTTGGGTGAGTTTCCAAATTACTTGCAGTATTGCACTAAGGAGATTGTTATGGTATTGTCAAACTTTTTTGGTGGATGAACAGCCTGATGCAAGTGAGGTGGGTTTATTACCTCTCATTGCTCTTTCTCCTTTATGTACTGTGCTGTGTACTCTTTTGTTATTAAATAATAAGCAAAATAAAAACTGTTGTTTGTCACAGCCAGCTTGTTTTTCAGAGAAAAACGCTTTGAAAGTTCAGTCTGTGTGATCTCAAGCCCTGTCAGGAGCTATTATATTGAATCTTCTTTTAAATTGCTAAGCTGGAGGACAAACCCAGACGCTATCGTACACATCTCTGCTGAGAGCAGAGCAGATTCGGCAGGGAGCAGCCTCTGATGCCTTGTACCATGCCATTAGTTTTTGCCACAAACATGTCAAGATAATCTGCTTCCAGTGTTATATGTGTTGGCTGACATGAGCATTAGTAGATCTGCATAATTTTGGAAGTAGTTTGAAGTGTGCATGTAACACTTGGGGCTGTGTGAAATCTTTTTCATCCCCTTTTATGGATCACATTGCTGTTCAGAAAGATGCTTGTTCTGTTACTCCCTCCCACAAGGTACTGTGTTAATTTGCAAAGTTCGTAAGGAAAATGCCCCAAACTAGAAATCATCATAAATAGTGAATAACAACTGACACACTTTAGAAGACCAGGAGCCCCATTACTTCCCAGTCACAACATTACATTTTAAATAGGTGCTGTTGTCACTTCATTATATATGGAATTGTACCTTAATGTGGGATGTTATTATTTATGGAGCTTGGGAACCTCTAATTCAGTCTGGACTTTGATGGACAGGATCTTTCTTCTGTAGTGTATATGTACATGTGTGTCCCTTGGTACCCTTTCACAGATGAGGTTGAGTTATCTCCAGTGACAGTTGGATAAGATATGTCAATTACTTGTTTTTTCAAGGTGTGTATTTGATCACTAATACTCAAACCTATCCCAGCCTCAAAAGCAGTCATGCTCTTCCATGAAGACACTTTTTTCCACCCTCTGAGGTGCAGCCAGACAGCAGAAGGAGCCCGTATCTGTAGCCATGGCAGCCAGTAATTTATTGCTCCATATGGCTGGTGTGGCACCAGCTGCTCTAGTTTAAGGAGGTCAGGACATCAGGGCATTTAAGAAACAAAGCAACACCCCAACTATAAAACCTTCTTAAGTGGTTTTGTACAGTAATAGTAGGGTTCTCCATAGGCATAAGGAGAGCCAAGGGAGTTATATATTTATAACTTTTATGGCTATAATTTGAATCAAAGCCATTATTTCAGTGGAAAAGTAAGTTTTTGTCTCTCTTTGCAATGGCTTTACCTTTTTCCAGTGTCATGGCTAGTGTCTTAGTATGGAGGCACAGTGGGCCAGGTTGTTCCACCCAGGTGATGAGCAACTGCTTTGGGATGCATTTTATCCTCTGCTGAGAGAGAAACTCTGTTGCCCAAATTGGATGGCAGTGCTGTGTTTGTAGTAAGTGAAGATGTGTGCATTGTGAGCGGCTCTCGTGGAATAGAAATACAGCTTTAATTTCAGTTTGGGTGTGAGAGTCCCTCGCTGCTGAGAAATGGTATAGAAGGGCTCTTGGATGTAGCACTAAAGCTTTTGCAAATAGGCTTTTCATAAACGTGAATCTTTTTATTTTCATTAGGGGACCGTTTTAATTAAAATGGAACTGGAATGTTTACTCTCTGCTTCCTGTAGCTGTGATTGTTTTCTTCACTGTGTGAGCACATGTATAATTTGCTCTAAAAGAAATGTCAGCAGTTTCTGATTACCTTGTGAGTCTTACTCAACAGCTTGATTTTAATTGGGGGGAGGAAATATTTTCAGGGTGCTCCAGGGAGGTCTGATGTCTTTGGGTGGCAGGAGGGAAAAGGTGCTATCTTTGGTACAATGTTAATTGCAATAATCATGACTACAGGTTTAAAATAAAAGTCCTTTATTCCTTGCCAGTGTTTGGTGTTTTTCAGTCATCTCAATGAAACACAACCTGTTTGGTAATTAGAATCCTTCAGCTATGCAACCTTTTGGCTTTCCTGCATCCATATGTTTGTAAGCATCTAAACAGGGTGATTTTTTGGAAAACAGTGATTGAAAGTAGGTAGGCAAGCAGTCTCAAATTTCAGAAATTAAGGAAGACTTTTTTTTGTTATGAGGGTGGTGAGGCACTGGCACAGGCCCAGAGAGGTGGTGGATGCCTCATCCTTGGAAACATTCAAGGTCAGGTTGGACTGGGCTCTGAGCAACCTGGTCATGTTGAAGGTGTCCCTGTTCCTTGCAGGGGGGTTGGACTAGATGGCATTTAAAGGTGAAAACTCTACACTTGGGGTTAAATAATGGAAAGAGGAGGCCAGGCACATACGTAGGAGCGTGTCCATGCCTTCAAATGCATTCTCTCTGAGCCCAGAAGTCCATGAGGATTTGTAAGTAATAGATATTTATGTAGGTCAAGAGAATTTCTTTCTTGAAATTTTTTGTAATTATGTAATATGACAAGAAATATCTGTAGCAGAATAATGTGTTCTGGATTCTTCAGTGGCGCAGCTCTCGAAACATGCTCTTGGCTTCTTTTTGTTTTGATCTACTGTGAGGAGGCACCTTTAATTACTTGACTTGCTGAAATGCCTTTTGGGTCCTGCAAAGTGTTTCAGAGATGACCAGTTTTTGAACCTTTTTGGAGCTTAGCCAGTATCTTGCATTTTAACATTATCTTCACCATCAGAGATAATGATCTGAGTCTCCCTTGCTCATTCTCTGGGGTTTTGCTTCCTCCTGCTGATTCTTTGAAATAAATAAATAAGTAGGAAAACAGCCAGTTTCTGTGTGTTAACCAGGAGGAATGACTAAGAGAAAAATGGGAGTAAAATACTGCTTATCATAAAAGAGTATATCTCTGGAGGTATAAATTGGTATTCATTAAGTTGTTTGCCTAGACTTCGTTAAAAGACCTGCTTGAGGAGCTGTCTGAGCAGTGTTTCTGTAGAATGCAAGTCATCCTCTTCGTGACTAGATACATCTAGATGAGCAGGAGAGACCAGAAAGTAACAGTAAATGATGGATTGAGAGCAGCCTTCTTGGCAGGAAGGAAATAACAGACTATGAAATGTTTTTCAGAAGTAATAATATTTAACACTTAGCTGTAAAGTAAAACTGATCCAGCTCTTCTCCCCAAATATGCAGGTCTCTTTCACATCTGATCCAGAGTTTTTAAAAATGTTTATGTTCAGTTTCTGTCATTTCTCATTCAAGGTACACAGGGTCCCTGCTTTTTTTTTTTTT
>VZRN01000983.1:921062-949734 GCA_013397935.1 Dasyornis broadbenti | reverse complement strand
TTTTTTTTTTTTTTTACAATTTCTGTAGCTGGAGGTTAAAATCTTGCCTGTGATGATTATGGTATCCTGCATGCATTATCTTGCTGGTATCTTCTATGTATCATCAGATACAGGGAAGCACTTGCAGACCATTGCTAGATAATCAAAGTGTGTGCCAGTCTTGCCATATCTGCATTCTTCCAAATATCACTTTTCTTTTGATTTCTGTGAAACGTGACAAACTCATCTATATCAAAGACCTTGGGGAGAAGCTGGGGCTTGAATTTGAGATGAGGTTTTGCTACTGCGCTGGCAACTTTTATTATTACCTTCACCTGGGACAGATGCTTCCAAGGGACTGTGTGTGTTAATTATCGTGGCATTTGTGGCTCTCTGCACTTTATCTTAAATCATTAAAAAAGTAATTGCACAACATAACGCTGGCAAAGTGCTTTCACTGTTTGGAGAGTGAATACTCTGTGTCAGACTCTTGTGCAACTTTTCTGATGTTCAGCATTTTTTCTTTCCTTCTTTGCAGATTAAGACCCTTGATTTCAACCCAGATTGCTAAGAAGGCTGCCACTGAAGAGGTATGAAAAGTCCAGCACTTCTCCTGGGGCAACAGGTTGAGTTTGGAAATTCCCACAAGCTGTTCTCAGCCTGGCTCTGGTGATGGGGTAGACACGGGTAAAAGAAACAAGAATCTTGTCTCTCCGATCAGGCCAGGAGTTGGTTACTGTGAACATTGCAAAGCTGAGATTCGTTTTGTAACCCAGACTTGCCCTTACTTATCCATGAGGAACATTAGCACAGCCTCATACTACTTCGTTGGACAGCAAAAAAGAGAAAACTCCCTGCAAGCATCTGAAAGGGTCCATATCAAATAAGTGGGTAGGAGAGGGCAGAGCTCATGCCTGTTTCTCAGCATTTGGACTGTCATCACGGAGAAGGAGGATGATGCAAAACTCCACTTTTGTGCAGCCAGAGCTGACCCCAGGGAAGGGCTGGGCTTCTCAGAGACCAGTGTGGAAAGACAGCTTACTCCATACAGCCTGGCTTGCTCTTTGCTTTACTTGTTTACTTTGAAAACGTAGTAGTGCCACAGAATAGTTAGTGCTGGTAACTGGCCACTGCCAGAAGCCCTCCTTGGGTGGCTTTGTACACCTGCATTTTCTCCCAAAGGGATCATGATTATTATCGGATAACAACGATAGCTGCTTTATTTCACTGTCATTTTCACAATTTAGAGAGTATTCTTAGTCATTTTGTGTATAATGAACTGTCTGCTGCATATCTAAAAATTCAGTACACCAAAGATATTTGTCTCTCTTGCCCATGAAAGTGTGACACTGACACCCTTCTGAAAGTGAACCAGTTCCCTTGGGCAGTTTAACGTCTTTGACAATTGCCCATCCATACATAAAGCTATGTGCCAAACTCCAGTCTGGGACATCTGGAAGTGAATTCAGGAAGTTCTATTTAAAGGTGTTACTTGACTGCCTTATTTTTAAAATGACTAAAAGTCATTGATTTTCAGAAACAGTTTGATATCCTGCCTAGGGAAATACATTTTCACTTCTTATTCTATGCTCATTAGAAAACTCTGCACATTTTTAGAAGTACAGCAGTCTGGAAGTGGACATGATAATTAGCAGAAGGTCACATTTTAATTAGCATGGTGCAATTTTGAAAAATAATGACTCAATTGTAGCTCCTTTATATTCACCCACTTTTTCAGAGCAGATGGATACTTTTAAACATATAAATTGATGAATATTATGATGCTGATTTGTCTCAAACTGTGGTGTCTATTTCTGCTTATACCAAGATGGACTCAATTTGATCACTCTAGAGGCAAAAGCAGTGGTAGGAAATATAAACTGGAGGGAAGTTCCTCTAAATAATATGATAATTTGAGCATTAAAAAATCATGAAAACCTGTCTTTGACTGATCCAAATATCTAAATACTTGATTTTCTATTAAAATTAATGGGTGTCTTTTGCCCTATTAATGAGCTATTGGAGCAAACCCTTAGGTGACTTTGAAAAACTCAGGCAGATTCTTTAGGTTGACTGTCATGGTATATGACAAGTTCAAGAATAGCTTTGATGTTTGAATAATTACACTATCAACTTTCTGGTTACAGGGATTTTCTCTTATGGTGTATCTCTAAATTGCCTGGAGTTACAGGGTTTCTGGGAGCTACTGCATCCCAAGTAAATACATTTATAAATAAATAAATAAATAGAAATAAACCACAACACTTTACCAGAACTTGCTGCCAATGGAATTGGAGAACGTGCAGCAGTAAATAGTTGTGTACTGTAATTTAAAACCTAAAGCACTGTAGCACTTTTCTCATGGTATGGACCAGAGGAGCTGGGGTTTTCTTGGTGTCCTTTGGAACATTCATTTTTAGAAGCACCTCGCCACTGTCCTTCCAAGGAACTGATCCCAGTCTCTTCCATCTTTCTTACTGGGGAGATGACTCTCAGTTCTGATAACAGCTGACTACTGACAGGTACCGCCAATATTCCCTTCTCAAAATTCTTAATGTGACAAAGCAGCATTAATGGTTAATCTTCAAATTGCCGCTAATTGTCTGGGGTTTTGTAGGCCACAGGCTCTAGTGTACAATCCCCAAACAGTCCAAGTACGGAATGGATGTGGAAAGTGCCCTATTACAGAGCTGATGAAGGTAACGCTCCTGTGATGTTTCTTCCCTGGATGAGGGAAGGAGGTGGAGCCCCAGACTGCGCACACCAGGAAAGTGAGAAGAAAGATCAGAAAAACCAGAGCCAGGGCTGTCCTGGCAGAGACTGTGTTGCTGGTTTCTGCCCTGTTCCCAGATCTCTCCTTAGTGACCCAAAGACAATATGACCTACTCCAAATCCGCCTCTATTCCCTTGTGGTGTTGCCCTTTCTCTTGTGCTGTGCTGTGTCCTGCCTAACCCTGGAGCAGCTGGGGAGGAACATGTATGGAACAGGTCCCGTCAATGATGGATTCAAAGTTAGTGTTTGGAGATCATTATTCTGGTGAATTCCATAGGTAATGTTTCAGGAGCCAGTGTGTATTACCAACTGAGTGCTCTGCCATCACATTAAGTGCTGTCTACAGAGTGCTATTTGTTCCACAGCTCATTGTGCCGCCAAATAAATCCAACCAGAGCTGTCAAAACTAATACATGTTGGGCTTTTTCTGACTTGAAGGGTATATTTTTGCTATCATTAAATTGTCAATAACGTTGTTATTTTGTAATAGGCCTGATGTGAGTCAAGCACACTGAGGAAGAGGTTTGTAAGTTTTCCCACAGAGCTCTGCTGAGGAGCCTTCACTCCCAAATTTCTCCTCCTCTTATGTCTGCAAGAGGATCCTTGTTCTGCTGTTACCATTACTGGATATTTCAGTTCCCTGGTTCTGGACTAAGTGAAAACTGTGTGATTTTGCCTGACTTTCATTCAGACTTTCATTAGAACAGCTCTAGCACTGGACATTTATCCTGTCCGTATTGTTTGGGAGCTGCTGAAGTTTTATGCAAACACAGGACCAAAGGAAGAGCTGCTCTACTGTTCTCTCTTCTTTTATGCAGGTGACCTTTCCAAATGCACAGGCTGAAGCCCCTGCTGTAGAAAAACCAGCAGCTGTGCTTGTGGAGAGTGGCCCAGTAGCTTACAACCCAGATGAAGAGGTGGAAGAAGAAGAGGTAGAAGAAGATGAAGATCACTGCATGAGCGCCTTGCAGTTAATGGGAGGAAATGGTGAGCTGAGCTGCTGCCTAAATTACCATCTCGTGGTGCTGTGGGCTTTGTTCTTGCAGAGCTGGAGACACACAGGGCACCCCTGCTTGTCTCTGTCCCAGAGCTCTTGCCTTTTCAGCATTGCCCATCCCTGTGGGAAGCTTGGAATCACCCTTGTCTGAAACCTGACCTTAGAGACTCTTCCTGAGAAAACTTTGCCTCTCGAGCTTTAGGCTAAGAGGACTTCTCAAGAACAAACTGACGAGTGAGGTGTTCTCCAGAATTAGGCTTATTAGTATGGATCTGAGAAGTTAGGGGGTCAGTAACCCCTCCATTAGCAGTGTCTGGGGCTCACTGCCCCCTGAGCCTCCCCTCCCTGCTCCTTCTGCCTCCTCAGTGGAAGCTGCAGTGATGTCTAGGTTGTCCATGAGCCCTGGGGACGTGTCTGTTTCAGCTCGAAACGGAATGAATCATCACACTCTGTTTCTGGGGAAAATGTTAGGAGGAAGCAGTTGTTCCGCAAGTGCAGGAATGGCACTGGCAGTGCATGTGTGGTACACAGATGCGTGCTAATTTCTTTGGGTTACCCAGCAAAACCACTGGTTTAATTAGATTTCTTTGCTGGCAGGAAAAGGCAATCTGCTGTGGTTTTTCCTAGCTGGACACATCCACATTTATCCTTTATTAAAAACTTCCCTTTAGAAGTTAAGCTTTGAAAATACACAAAATTATTTTTAAAATGAGAGCTGCTAATTATGGGTTGCGAAGACTCAAGATGGGAGTAAGTTTCTTACAGAAATGTTATTTACTGCAAAAATCTTTGCAGCGCTATTTATTTTGCTTTCATGGACAATGTGTATACATTTCACAAAACTATCTGTTGCTTTTAAGTTGGTTTCTCTGCTGGAAAATAATTGCTGAGCCGTAGGAAAACCAAGGTTTTTTGCCTGCATTTATTATTAGAATAATGTTCCCAAGAAAAGGCACCCATGTGGGGGAGGGTGGGTCTATGTTTATTAATAAACCCCCCACAAAAACGGAATAAAGGTCACTGAGTTTTTTTTTCTTTGTAAATGTTACTATTTTTGAACCATTCTGAGAACATTCCACTACTCCCTGTCTGGTCTGGACAACAGCTGAAAAATTAGAGTTAAAAAATAAAAATAAAAATAAAAATAAAGGAGTATTCCCAGAATTTGAATACAGGTGTGCAGAGCTGCTCAGCACAATGAATAGCTCTTTCCTAGGTGCTTTCTCCATGGATTTTAGACCTGTCTACCTGGAATAACTGCATGAATTACAGATGGTGAACTTCACCCATTCTACACAAATCATTATACATTACACTTAATTCTGCTTCCGAGCATTTGCTTGTCTCTTTGGGTGAGATGTTGCCCTGTATTGAATTTGGAATATAAAGTTTAAGTTTCCTCAGTGTTCGTATGTAATAATTATCTATAGGTTCATCTATACAACAGAAAATATGCCAGTGCATTCAGAAGCACACAGAAGAGAAATTGGTGCAGTACAAACACACAGACTTGCCTTCTGACACACAGCACACAATCTTTGCATTCAGCATTGTTTAAGAAAACAAAAATGGATTTAAAAATCTGGGCAAAAATTTTAAGTCTAAAAGTAAGAAAATAAGGGAGATCCGAGTCAGATGCATTGGTCAGGATTCATTCCATGTCTCTTTTGATGTTGATGGGAAGTCTGAGCTATCTCTGAACCCTTGCAGTTTCAGCTCATAAATCCATGAATAATATAAGCAAACCAGCTTTTTCCTTGGTGCCTATGCCTAGTGAAAAACGTGCCTACTTGTAAATGTAATGCTGCTGCTTATCAGCATCTGTGTGCCAAGTTACTTGTGACAATAAGGCTTGATCACCTTAGCCTCTAAATTAAACCAAGTATTTCATATACACATGCGCCAAGTATTCTCAAATGAGGGTATAGTGACATGTGAGGGTCTAGAGACGAGGTATTTACACATACATGCTTAAAAATAATTCTGTTTCATTGAGGGAAGTACATGCAAGAACTTCTTATTTAGCCCTAAGAAAATAGATGATTTTTAAAATGCTTGCCTAAGGCAAAACTTACTGTGTAGTTACATAGCAGGAAAACAACCTTAAAGAAACAACCTTCCATTGTGTCTTCCATCTACCTGGAATATTTGCATTTTTATATGCCCTTGTCTTTGTGTGTTTCAGATTATGGCTGTGATATGGATGAAGATGATGGCTATTAGCTTAATTTACTTCCAAGGGACATGGACTGTGTCTTGTTCTCAGCAAATCTTCTGTCTTCAAACTGTATGAATAGTGAAAGAAGCTGTCTATGGTCAGCAAATGTAATTGAACAATCCTTACTTTTGTAAAGTGAATTCGAGGTTGGCATTGGGTCTGGTCAGTTTACATTGACCCATAACCCAGCAATAACCAGTTTGGATTCCTACTTGAATTTATTTTTATTTTGGTGGATCATAGTGGGAGAATGAAATTAACGAGCGTAATGTTTCCAGAGAACAAAAGAAAAGGGACAAAACAGACTGTGTATTAAGCCTGTATGGCTGAAAGCAGCACATGTCCTCTTTATGTGACTGCTTTTAGGCATACTGCTGAAAGGGAGCAGATTGAAGGGCAGGAAGGCTGACAGGTTAAAAAGAGACGTGTGCCTGTTGAATATTTGAGTACAGGAGCATTTGTTGTCTCACAACGCTACAACTGACAGAAAGAAATATTTCCAACCTGGATTGTGAACCTGACCGTGTTACTGTATACAAGCTCTCTTACCCAACTCTATCAAAAGTGAATGACAAGTTATGTATTTGCAGAGCAGTATTGGCTTCCTGAAACAGAGTAGATACTTCTTTATATTAATTAATAGAGTTCGTAAAACATATGGCAGTAGAAGGCAATGTTGACAGTGAAGAATCGTCTTCCGCTGTGAGTCCAGTGCGGATTTTCTGGAAGGAGAGAGGAGACCTGGGTCAGGTAGGAAGTGTAGGGAGCAAGAAGGCAAAGATGCTGTGCTCATGTGCTGTTGCTGGGCATTCCTAGGGACAGCCAGGTCTTCTTGGGGCTGGAATTGCTGCAGGAGAGACACTCTGGCCATCTCTGTGGACTGCTCCTGCCTGACTAAGAGTGAAAGTCTGCTCCCAAGAGCTGCTGGTCTCTAAAACCAGTTGAAAGAAAGAGAAAGCTGAGCTTTTTAATAAATAAGCTAGCATCTGCTTTGACTGAATTTAATTTAATGTAATTTGCTTAACATTCACTGGGTAAATTAAAGGTCACCATGCAGCAGTCTGACTTTCATGGCTCAAATCCCACCCTTGAACAGTCGTTGCTATGTGAATAAAGCTGAAGCTGCAGCCCTGTGTGCCCCGAAATGTCAGCAGGCACGTCCTCTCTTACAGATAGATCAGTTCTCGCAGTGCCATGAGAGCAGGAGTCAGGGGTGAGGCCCCTGTTGGACAGATCCCACCCTGGTGCCTCTGACCTGCCTTCCCCTGGCACTGCTGGCTCTGAGGCTCTCGGCTCCGCGGGAAACGCACTGCACTCTGGATCACACTCGTGATGTCTGCAGCTGATGTTTCCATCTCTTTCCCTTTCCTGGTGACAATCATGAAAACTGTAGGCTTGTCTTAACATCAGGGAAAGCTGGATATTTATCTTACCAGCATGGTTTCTGTTCAGCTGTGTCTCCTGGCTGCATCTTCCTTCCTACCTTTTTTGAGGAGCACTCCTTACTCAAGCACTATCCATCCTGCTATGGAGGGTGAGTGGTGGCAGGAAGAGAAGCTGCCTCAGGAGGCTCTGCCAGACAGGGTGATGATAGTGCTCACATCTGTGGTCATCACCAAAGAGGGGAAGGGCCACACAGCCTTCCATACTTCCATTCTTCTCTGCTTCTCTTGGTAGCTTGCATAAAATGGATCATGTAAGTTGAGCAAGAATGAGTGCTTTTTTTTGGGAGCAGACTTGATATTATTTGGCTGGTAAATGTGGTTTGGTGGTTTGACTGTATCTGTGAAGAATTTTTGAGCCTTGTAAAAGAGTATTTCTGATAATGACTTCTTAAAAGCAGAACGTGGTAACTAAAGTGGTGTGGTAAGGCTACTGGAAAGAAGAGCTCTTCCGAACCAGATTCCAGTTACTTAGTTTGCAGCACTTAAGTGGAAAGAAGAGATTCCCTATAATTCTTTGGAGAAAAGCTGGCATTTTCACCAAAAAGCTCTAGATTTTTTTTCTGATACTTTATAAATACTGCACAGAAACTGATACTGAGGAGATAAACCTTTCTACCTCTCTTTTATCTACACCATAAAATAAAAGTATGCTATAAGCAGTTTTTTAAAAAGTAGTTTGTTTTATCAAAGTTCGTGCTCTGCAAGTCTTTGAGACCGTTGAGTTTGATTGTTTGGGCTTGAATTAATCTTCCATAGCACTGCTACAAATACACTCTCAGTATATTCTCAAGGCTTGGGTTTTATTCCAAGGTACACAGTATTCTCTATGCAGGAAATAAACATGCATAAATAAACATGTGTATGATTCATGTAGATCGAGTGCTTTTCTCAAAGGCAAGATGCTGGCTCTTAAAGAAACTGCTAAGATGAATATTGCTGAGGGTCTTCCCTCCAGTCTCCTGGTTTGTTCCCCCAAAGGATACCAAACCTGCTGCCAGGGTAGTGATGTTATGTGTGAGAGCTGAGAGCCCACCCAAATAACTGCAGCTAGGAAATGCAAATTTCAGTGGTACATTGCATCGCTGAGAACATTTTGTTGTGCACTGCAAGTAGAGGGTTGCAGGTTTTGAATGCTCTCATATGATTTGATTAGGAAAGGCCATCAGGCAGTCTGCTGGAAGAACGGGAAAAAAAAAAGACCTACAATTCCATAGCATCTCAGTATTGCTGGTGAAGTTAATGGCATGGTTTCTGTACAGAATTACTAAAAAAAAGATACTGGATAGGCAGACTTCACTCTGAATTTCTTAAGCTATAGTACTTACATACATTTTTAATTTATTGGTGACTTACTGGGATTTTTATAATGTTCATTCCTTCTTGATTTAACTAAGCTCAGGAAATGTAAACACATTTGAACATGCTAGTTTCTGTTTTTATAGCTGGTCATTAAAATGTAAAAAGATTAACACTGCATTAACTCTGTTTACTACTGTTGATGTATCTGGACAATTTTGTTGTGTATAAGTAAGCCCGAATTCACTTGGAGTAATTTGGACCCTGCTTTTCTCAGGATTCTGATTTTGATGTAAAGAGCTTATAAGGCTTCAACATTTGTTGTTCTTAGATCATCTTCCTTGAAGCCACACAAGCTGTGTATTATCAGGTTTGTTGCAGAAAGCATGTCTCTTCTCCAAGTCACTTTGCTTGACAGGCAAAACCCTCCAGCTGTTGCATCCAGCTTGTCTGCCATGCAGCCTTTTAACACTCTTGTATTGTGGGAGGAAAAAATGAAATAAGGAAAATAATGGGCTCCTTCACTGTGCTGAGTGCATTTTCAGTGTCTTAATCATCTATGACATTTCTTTAAAATCAGTGTATTCAGTACAGCAACTTTTAAATGGTGCCAGACAGCCTTGTCTTGAGGGTTAAACGCATTCGTCGAAAAAGTCCTTGCCATCCTGGTGACCTCTTTGTGTTCTTTGGATTGCATTGAAACTCCAGTTGCAGATGTGTACAGTTAAAGTTTGCCTAATAAATGTTCTGTTTCTTATTTTTGTGTTGAAACCTTGTATTTGGTTCAGTTAATGCCAAGGAAATTAAACCCTTTTGATGTAAGCATATGTACCATCCTTACACAACCACGAGCCATGTTAACCTTTTTTACTGTAATATATTTGCTGTAAATAAAAAGTAAAATCCTTGCATAGCCCATCTGTTATGATGCTCTCCTGATAATTTCTGATTTTTCTGTCTTTGTTCTTACAAATATTCGGTTTTGATTGCTGCGTGATTGGTTGATCGTGGCCAAAATTTGTCATTCAGAGCTTTCTTTTGTCTCTAAAAGGGAAGGCACAGCTAATCAAGCAAGTGTTCTTTACAAGATACTGCTCCACTGATGGATGTAGATACTTTCTGTAAAGTGCATAACATTAACGAGGCTTCTCCACTAAGCTGTATAATTAACTGACCGTGGGAACAATATATGGTGTGTGTATTTAGTGGAACTGTTCCAGTGCTTGTTCCTGAAAGTTATATCTTGATAAATAAGGTGTGTGCTGAGTTAAAAATCATGTTATTTTATCAACATCTGGTTGCCACAGTTTGGAGGTGAAAATCTATATCTGCCCTTTGTACCTATGGGTGTTCGCTCCTTTTTTTCTGGAAAAAGAGGTACTACTGGATCCTCAGGAGTGTCTCCTGCAAAGTTTTAGCGTACAAAAGGATGATTAGCAGTAGATTTGATAAGGCAATATGTGTCATTCCAGCATGTCACTGTGTTCCCATAATGTGATCAAGGCACTATTCTGCTCTCGTTGACAGCGGGATGTTTTTGTCTGAATTTCCCTTCAACTGTTCCAGCCATTTCCACTGGGAGTTGGGAACTTCTCCAGCAATGTCCATCACAGATGCCCTCTCCCTGGTAACATCTGAGCTGTTAAAAAGTACTGACCGCCTTGACCTCATATTTTCTGCTCTTCCCAAGCTGTACAGCTCTTGGCTTTGTCCTGTAATTTTTCTCTTCTGTACCACCCCAGGCTTTCATAACCAAAACCATTCTGTCCCCGCAGCTGCATTCATCAAATATGCCTCCTTTAATGGGCTCAGAAGTTAAATAATGCCAATAAAGCCAAAATCTTACAAGGCTGTATATTACCTTAATTTGTCACCAGTAGGTCATAGCACATTTGTTCTTAGGTTCATGTTTTGTAATACAGAAGAGGCTGTTACAGTTTTCTACTCCCATCTTGTCTGTAAGAAGAGTTGCAGCACATTATTCAGTATTTTTTATGCTCACCCTGATACCTGGCAGTGGTCTTGGTGAGTGGGGGTTGTTTAACAAAAGAGGTTAAGTACATGAGAAAGGAGGCTCAGTGAGAATTCAAGACTTACAGCACAACAAATTTACTTGCTGAGTTGCTTCATTGTAATTGTTTTTTTCTTATGGAACCCGTTGTCCATTCTCATGGAAATTAGGGAGGCACACACAGTTCATAAAAATGCAAAATGAAATTCCCATCTTGTCATGGGACTCCAGGAACACAGGATTTAACGACTTGTAGCCTGAACTGTACATTTGTTACTCTGTGGGAGGGCAGTAAGTGACATAGCACTGGGCACCGGGATGGCAGTCACTGTGTTATCCATTTCTATTGCCAAATGGCAGCAAGAATGCTTTCTCACTGCTCTTAGTGCTCTTAGTAAAGTTTCTCAATTCATTAAAAGCAGAAAAATACAGCAAATTAGAATTTCAACAAAGCAATGAGAAAAAAGCAGCACCTCCACTCTGATTGCCAGCTAATTTTTCTTCAGTGCTCTTCTGCGGGAAAAGTAAAAGGTATTTTTACACAGAGACTAAGAGGGGCAAAAGTTGCATCTTGGCAGCAGCAGAGGTGAGGCAGTGTTGTCCATTTTCCACACAAGAATTCCAGACTCTTCTGTTTTGTGGTATATCCTGCATGATCTTCCCCATGTGTAGCCTGAGCAGTCCCCTGGAGGGTACAGAAAGAAGTGGGACACCAAGCCCAGCAAGAAAGAAGAGATGGTGAGGTATCATTGTTTCTCTTGAGTTAAAAAAAAAACAACAAATTGAGGTTAATTATTTAGAGTGGGTTTAAGGGCTGTAGTTTGATGTTAAGGAGAAAAGCTGCATTAAAACCAGAAAGATGAGGGAATATTCTTTGCAATGATGTGCATTGGACTGTGGAATGGGCAGTGAGCATCAGGCAGGAAGAGCTTTGCCGGTTTGCATCACTCAAGGATCTGTGCTATTCACAACAGTCTCTAGAGGTGGTAGCAAACATGAAGGAAGGGATAGGAGTGCTCTGGGGTAAACCCAGAGATCAGTGGGTGAAACCAGTACAGGAGTAAAACTAGATACTGTGCTATTTCCAATGCCCCTTACTCTGTCAAGTGTTGCCTAATTAAGCAGCAAAGAGGAGTGGCCTGTTCTGCTGCTTTCGAAATAAATGGGGATAGCACCATTTGTCAGAACTTTCTAGTTGGTCACAGACTACTCTGAGGTGGATGTGTTGTGACTAATGGTTCTTCAGCACAGCATCGTCTCTGGGAAACATCCTTGTCTGGATTCTTCCTTGTATCTGCTGCGATTCCTGCCCATGCTGTGGGAGCTCGCCGGAGGAGAGTCCAGCACACACCAGCACAATTCAGATAAGATTCATGGATTGGCATGGCATAAAATATAGCTAAAGCAAATGTTTTCAAAACTCTACTCACTGTTTTCAAACAAACTCTTATGCAAGGCCACTGAGAGATTCTTAGTTACTGCTGCATGCTGCATTAAATCAGTAGGACCTACCATAAGCTCTGAGGTCTCCAACAGCAAATCAGCATGATGTGAATCATTGTGTTTTCTTTCTGGACCATCAGGCACCATGAGGAAGAGTCTGAGTGTATTTTCTGCCCACGGTAAGATGAAGGATCTTTCATCTTGTTCATCTTCCCAGTATAATTTATGTTGGTTCAGAGTTGCTGGCTGCACTGCATTAATAAAATGCCATCTGAAACACTTTTGGCCAGTGCTCTTGGCACATGTGCGAGTGTAGACTTCTTGATCTCCCCTGGCCTCTTGGTGGGCAAAAGGTCTCTGTCAGCAGGGGTAGTGCCAGCACTGTAAAGCTGCCCAGCACAGACCCCAGGTGTTGTCACTGCTTGTAGGTGTAGCACTGAGTGAAAGGGGCTACACCTCAGGTGAGAGATGACAGTACATCAGTTAGAAGATTATAAATTTTATGTGAGTGGGGAGAAGCCATTGCACAAATCACTATGCTGAGACAGTTTGGGGGTCCCAAGAGCTGCGTTCAGCCCATTGATCGGTCCCATCTGTTAATCTACCACAGCAGGTATGGAGCTCAGAAGGAGATAAGCAATTAAGGCCATCTGTGACACTTCAAGTGAAGATCAGCAGTAGGCAGAATGAAGACACAGCCATAACAGGACTTAGTGGAGGTTTGGATGGCAGGCTCTTCCAGTGTAATTTCAAGCCTAGTTTCACAGTCAGGCTTAGCTGTCATTAAATTCTTGGATGTATCTTAGGTTGATAGGGCCATAGGGTGGGTTGCCATCCAAGAAAGTGCTTTTGGGGAGTTTGATGTGGCATGTATGTGGTTTTTTTTTAATTACTCCCTCTATTGCCAGAAATTGAAAGGACCTTGCTTAGGATTGCAGCTTTCCTTCTAAGCAAAGTCCTCAGCGCTCAGCAGGAGTAAGCAATCACTACTGAGGAGCAGAGATACTAAATAAGACAAAAACGGGGGGAAAGCAGCACAAACAGAGAATTACAGTGAAACATGGAGTGTGAAAATGTCAGTTGTCCCAGGTATGTCCCACATCAGAGGTGAACAAGCCAGCAGTGAACACAGTGGAGGAGACGTGGTTTGGTAAGCTGTGACCTGAAATTCCTCCTCATTTCACCTCTGAGATGGGCTCTCTGTTCCCTAATACTGCAGAGGGGGGTGGTGGAACCACCTCAGATGGCTCCTCGTGACTTCCTTTATTCCTCACCATTAATTGCTCACAGGGGCATGAGCCCAACTTGGTCTCCTCCTGTCTGAGACAGCAGCTTGCTCATGGACAGATCCTGCCCAGGATCTGTCTGCGACTCCACAGACAAAGGGATTGGATGTAATGGCCACAGCTCCTTTTCCTGGAAAGAGCAGTGCTATTCCTTGGGGTTTCGCCCATGCCTTTGTTCTGGGTCTGGCTTATTGCTGTCCCTGATGATCTCAACAAGACAATTTCTCATCTCTTCGTCAATTTCTGAGTAACTCAAGGAAGTGAACGTGGGAGCTGAGGGAGTCCAAGGGATTTTGGCAAGTACACGTAGACACTTAGCATAAATGTTGTCTGCCCTTCTTTGTAATGTACCAGTCACTGGTATTTTTGGAAGAGAAAGATGCTGAGAAATAGTTCCTGGAAGAGCTGTTTTCAGTTGCTCTGTGTTAGGCAAATATCGTGAGACTAGGAATTGCATTATTTTTACAAGGAATATTTGAGGGGCTGAAGCGTTCAGTCTCTTTAATTAGCCATGGGAGTGAACATCATCAGCTTTCAGTGGAAGAACAGCAGATTGTTGCCGTTGTCTTTCTAAATACATGTCCTGTTTTCCCCTTTGTATATTTCATTATAAAATAAAGTATTAAAGCTTTAAAAATCCTTTATTAGCTAGCAGATGGTTTTGCAAGTCATTTTAATGAGATGAGGAAAACTTTAATGACAGACATTTAAAGTTGTGTTTAGACAGACCATTGCCATTGGAAAAATCTTGTGAATGTTTTCTCTGTGCTTTTGGCAGAACTTGGCACCAGATTATGTACTAGGAAATAGAAGGGGATGATTTACACCAACAAGTTCCCTCCCAAGAGTGGTTCTACATCACTGTAACGTTGAGTTCCACAGTCCCGCGGTGATTTACAGAGGTGCAAGCCAGAAGGGAAATGTCATTAACTTGATGCAGTTCAGAAGAAATAGTACATTTCTCATATATCCATCTCATTCCCGTGCCGTAGTCAAGAAATTTTTTGGGAGCTTAGAGGCAGCCCCCTGGCAGGCTGGGCAGCAGTGTGCCAACTCCTTCTGGACATCTCTCTCTGGATGTCAGCATCAGCAGCATGTGGGGATAAGAAAAATGGGTTTGGAGAGCGTTGAGACCCTTTCCATATGGGAAAGCCCTGTGAAAACCTGTCTTTCTTATCCCACTCTCGCTAAATTTCCTGAGGCATAAGATGCTTGTGCTGAAAGCAGGTAGGAACACGGTTGACAAAAAAAAAAAAAACCCTTTCAAAGCCTTGATGGTTCTTCCAGTTCTATATTTTTCTCTTGGGCAACCAGTGCCGTGTTCTTAGGAGGTGCAAGCTGCCTTACAGGAATATATTCACGTCCAGGACACCCAGTCCATGATGCAGAGGGTTTATATCCCTTTAAATATGTGAATTCTTGTTTGTGTTTTTTTTTTTTAATGTGAGCAGTTGCTGACTTTCAGACCTGCATCCTCCAAGGGCTGGTTTTGGCTGTGCAGGGTTGTGGTCTCATGGGAGCAGGGAGAAGGAAGCATGTGCTGATTCATTTGCACAGCCAGAGGATTGACTGTCCCTGCACATATTAAGAGATGAATCATGCTTCACAAATAAAAAATGCCTCCTAAATGAGTAATTGCCTGGCTACCTCCTTAGGCTGTCCAACCCTTTGTTCTTCCCCTGGACTACTGACCGTGTTACACCTGGCCAAGCTTCAGTGTCAGCATTTTGCACTGTTGGAGACCTTTGTCCTTCAGGTTTTTCTACATCTGGCTGATCCAATCTCAAATGTCTTTTTTCAGATTTGGGAAAGCCTCACAGTTGTACACAGGTCCTTAAGGAAAGCCTTCCCCTTCCTCTTGAGGTAGAGTGTGTGTGATCAACTACACACCAGCAAGAAACAACATCTGTAATGTGTGCGGGAACTCTAGTGATGAACTTGTTAAAAATGCCCTGACCAATGTACAGAAGGGAAAACAGGAAGGTTTGCTGGGATATTAACACTCAGCAGAGGACTCAGGACTTGTGAGTCCTGAGGAAAATAACAGTTGTTTTGGAAAGCCCTGTGAACTCCAAAGACTTGACATGAAGTTTCCTTCTTCAAAAAGCAGTGTTTCCCTGCCCCACTGCTCAGGAGGAGCCTGGGAAGAGGAGATTAGGGTAAACTGCCCTTCATCATCCCAATAGTGAAGGGATGTATCAAAGGAAGCATCAGCTCTTCATCTGCTCATCCGCTTTATGATATTAATACCAAATAGGAAGCATCCTTTACCATTTTGTCACCATTCCCGCGGTCATCCCCATTAGCTCCTGGGCAGCTCTTTGGTAACACAAACCCTTGTCATGTTCTGCTGCTTTCTCTGTCCAACAGGGGGTATTTCTGTGGAGCTGTGTCCTGAAAGAAAGGCCACTTGCCAAGAGAAACACAATCCCTCCCTTTGCCAGGGGCAGACAAGAAGCATCTGTGCCCCCTGCAGCAGATGCTCAACATGATGAGGGCTTCTCTTCAGACCTGGCACATACCCTTCGAGTGGCCACGGGGCTGATGAGCAGCAAATTGCCATCCACGGGGCTGTGATTCCTGCAGAATGGAAGTCAACCCACTCCTGACAGCTCTGCCAGGCTCGGCACTGCAGAGGTTGCAGTATCCAACTCTCAGATTGCAGTACTGGCTTGTGTGGTGCCCCAGGGGACAAAGGGGTGAGATGCAGCCCTGCTTTTCAGGTGGTTGAGGATACACCTTTGCAGTTGGGAAAGTTTCTGTGCCAGGTTGTTCTGGAAACAAGCAGACCTGTCTCTCCATAGTCACACAAAAACCACACAGGGACTCACGTTCTGGCTCTGTTTTGACTGTGCACCTTTGATGTAGCCTGTTTATCTCATTGACTTCCAAATTCATCATTCTGTGCTCCTAGGTGTGGCAGTGCCAGCCACACCCACAGATATACATATGGCCATCTACTCTCTAGGAACATTTTGCTTCATTTAAAGCTGTCTTCGCTTGGTGACTCCCTGGACCGCCTGTTGCTCTCCACTGAATAAAAAGGAACTGCCTGGGAGTTGTTGGGACAGAGTGTCAATCTTGTAGGCACCAGGAATGAGGTGAGGAAATCCCATTCCCACCTGTCTCACCTTTCCTTTATAGTCCTGATTGTTCTGAGGAAAGGAGAGGCTTGAGTGCCTCGCTTCTGCTATTAACCAGCCATCCTGCACCACAAAACAAAACAAAAGAGCCTTTAATGTATAGCCAGGATGACTAGTCATCGTAAAATGTTGCCCCATAAATATCTCAGATTAATAATTTGTTTATTTTCCCCTTCACAGTAGGCAGGGGGAGTGTTCATGAGGCTGCTAAGCAATGCTCAGTGCAGCTAAATTTGGTGTTGAGAACATGCTCATGTGACAGGCAGCACAAAAACTCCATGAGGAATGAAGACAATGTGAAATGTCTGAAGCACATGCAGAATAAATTGCAGCTGGCCTGTTTGCCCCGCACAGTTATTGATGCTGCTGCTAGCTTCTTTCTCTGGCAGTTCCCACACTGAAGCTTCATTACTAAAGTTGTGTCACATCCTGCTGCCTGTGTTTGTTTAATTTGGGTTCCATCAATGAAATCTGAAGTCTGTGTGTGCCAAGTTAAGCCACATCCTGAATGCTGTGGATCTCCTCCTATCCCTTGGCTCACTGTTCCGGTGCGTGTGTCCGTGTGCTGCAGCTTGGACTCATCAGAAATCCTCCAGGAAGATTCCCAGGATGCTCTGATCCCTCCAGATGTGCCTGCTCCATCCGCCTCTGGAATTCTTTTGTAAATGAATCTTCACCTAAAAGATCTCATTGTTTTCAGGCACATCATTGAGATGAGGAAGGGAAAGGGGAGTTTGTGCCTTTCCCTGGTGCAGGGGGGTCACTAAAGGGTAGGGCAGGTACGTGAAGCTCCAGGAGACACTTGCATCCCACAGCGGATAGGCTCTCTCATTTCAGTTGAGCAAAACAACAGGACATCTCCTGGCAGCAGGAATGGACTGAGTTTCTGTCCAAAAGATGAAATTTTCAGGTCCCCTGGAAGGCTTCAAAGCAGTGCTATGGGCACATGTGGAAGGTTCTGCTTTTCACCAGTGAGGTGTGTCATGGAGTCAGTTGACAAAGATGGTTTGAGGCACAGGGTAACTGTATGACTAGGAATGAGTGAGATGGTTCCCATGGAAAGCTAGGGATGCTAGATGTCAATATTTCTTTATTTAATTTCTCCCTGGTTTTTAAAAACACTTGTGATGGTGCTACTTGTTTCTCAGGGACTGAGTGTGCTGCTGTTGACATTTTGCTTCACCTGGCTCGTGTGAGCCAAGCATGGCTGAGGGCACCTGTTTAACCCTATAGTTGCCCTCTCCCTGGAGCTGGGCACCCCTGTGAGCAGGACACTGGGGCATGGATCCCAGTGCAGCACCTTCCCAGGGGCAACGGAGAATCCCTATGGGTTGTGGCAGAAGTCTCACTGCAGGCTTGTGAGTGGCCATCAGCAAAGTCAAGGAAAACAAAAGAAGTGGATTCCTCCCTAAACACCTCTCTTGTCGCAGTGAGGTTGAGTTACCACATCTGTGCCCATGGAGAGCAGAGGAAAGGGTGAGCTGCCCTGGAATGTGGCAGGCAGGTGCATCTGGAGGAGCCCTGGCTCTGGCTGGATGGGTAGCATCCAAGTTAACCAAAGGCACGAAAATCTGAGGGAAGACACATCCCAGACCTTGTATCACATGGGAGCTCTCATCATCATGTGCTTTGCTTTTCCATGGCTGTTGGGTTAGAGACATTTCCCTGCTGTTTATGACTGTTTATGGCATGGGGAAACAGGACTCAATTCTCTCAGGAAGGACAACTGGTCCCATCCAAGTTGTACAACATGTTAATATTTCGTTTAAAATTCATGTGTGCATTTGTTTATGAAGTGAACACATTCGAGCCTTGTCAAGGCTGTCATCTGGGTCTCCCTTGACACGCAGCCCCAAATTTTGCCCCTACAGCCAATGACCCTCATTCCAACATCCCCTCTCCTCCTTCCTTTCCTCCTCACCCTTCCACATGGAGAACATTTTAACCTTTGCTTCCCTTTGGCTGTTTAAAATACAGTACGCAGCACACCTGGATTGACCCTGGGGCTCATCACTGACGCTGCAGAACTGGGGCCATGGATGTGCTGCTGTGGGAGAAGAGTCCCAGTTTTCTAGTGCAGCTCCTGTCCCAGGAGGGTCAGGCTGGGGAAGTGGGCAGAGAGAGATGCAGAAGTCCCAGAGCGTTCACTGCTCCTGGAGTATTCTCTTCTGTGCAGAAAGACAGCTGCTGTGTTTGCTGCCCCCAGCTAAAGCTGTTTGGATAGATACAGACTGCATTTCTAAATGGGCAGTTTTTATTCACTTTTTAACACTAAACTCAGGCCCAGGGCAAAGCTGCTGTAGAAATTCCCATGGGAATTAGTGTGGAGTCGGAATGGGAGAGTCTCAAAACTCCTTACAGTGTTTTCTAGAGCAGCACTAGAAGGGGATGGTATGTCAGCCTTAAACTGAAATTTCCTGTAGTTTGTCAGTTTTCACAATTATACAATTATTAAAATGAGAAATTTCTGTTTTTTTCCTTTGCATTTGCTGGATGTCATGAATCAGAAAGTGGCTGGAACAGTTATCTTGCTCCAATGTAATTTGATTCTCTTTCCCCAACCCCCTTAGTATTTCATGAGAAACCTTTGTATTTTCATGCTTTAATACAATCTGGCACATAATTACAAATGACTCATAGATAATCTCGGTCATGGAGCTCTCTGAAATTAGATGATAATTTTGCCTGGAATTTCTGTAGAAAGAACGAAGGAAAAAGACAATTATAATTATTCTAATCAAGATATCTTTTTCTTTGCCTGGGGTATTGCTCTGTGAACTGCCAGAAGCCTGAAAGTATTTAGACCATTTCTGCTGCTCGCTTCTTCCCAGGCAAACACTGCTGAGCACCATGGAGCTGCCTCGCCGTGAAATTCCCAAAATCTGACAGAGAGGAGAAGATGAGATGTGCAGGGGCAAGACCACAGGGCCAAGAGCTGCTGGGGTGTGAGGGGGGCAGCCACCGAAAAGTGACGGGTCAGGAGCTTTGTGCAAATCCCAGGGCATCCTGCCAGGAGGGACTGGATCCTGAGCAGCAGCAAGAGGACATTTTGTGACCTCCACCACTGACTCCCATATCATGGATAGAGGCACAGCAGCTGGCAGAAAGGAGGGCTGGGTGTTCTTGTTTGCATCCCTGGATCTTGTGCATCTTCCCTTCCTCGGCTTTGGTGTTGGTTTATGAGCCTCCAGTCTAGTGCTGGGATGGGGAACCGGGCTGTTGGGACAGTTCAAGGTCAAGTGCAAGGTCCTGCACATGGGTCAGGACAATCCCAGGGACAAATTCAGTCAGAGAATGGAGAAAGAGCATCCCTGAGGAGAAGGACTTGGGATCTTGGTTGACAAGACGCTCACTATGACCCGGCAATGCGTGCTTGCAGCCCAGAAAGCCAAACATAAACTGGGCTGGATCAGCAGCAGCATGGGCAGCAAGGTGAGAGGGGTGATTCTGCCCCTCTGCTCTGCTTTGAGACCCCACCTGGAGCGTGTCCAGCTCTGGAGTCCCCCAATATGAGAAGGATGCGGAGTTGTTGGAGCAGGTCCAGAGGAAGGAACGAAGATGCTCAGAGGGCTGGAGCACCTCTGCCGGTGGAGACAGGCTGAGAGAGCAGGGACTATTCAGCCCACAGCAGAGAAGGCACCCAACTGACCTTATAGCAGCCTAAAGGGGCTACAAGAGAGCTGGAGAGGGACCTTTTATAAGGCCCTCTAATAGGACAAGAGGGAGTGGATTTAAACTGAAAGAGGGCAGATCTAGATCAGATATTGGGAAGAAATTCCTTACTGTGAGGGTACTGAGGCACTGACACAGGTTGCCCAAAGAAACTGTGGATGCCCCATCTCCGGAAGTGTTCAAGGCTAGGTTGGATGGGGCTTGGAGCGGCCTGGACTAGTGGAAGGTGTCCGTGCCCATGGAAGGGGGTTTGCAACTAAATTATCTTGATTGTCCCTTCCAGTCCAAACCACGCTGTGACTCTGTGACAGGACCACCTTGCACAACAGAGATCATGTCCTTATCCTCACTGCCGGAGCTGGTGCCTGGGGCCTGTTTGCAGAAGGGATTTCTGGCCCATGGGATGCTGAGCAAGGGAGAGTCACCATAAGGTGCAGCCCCAAAGGGGAAGGAGTTGGTTGTGTGAGACTGACCCTGGTCTACTAGATCTCATGTCCTGGTCACTCCTATGATGTGGATGTAAATGGGAGAAGATAGGTAGGAAAACAGAGCATTTATCTTAGGAGAGACTCAGGAGAATGTTTTGTCTCACCCAGAAAAGGCAAAGAGGGGATCTGAGTTCAATCTAAAAATACTTCAAAGGGGCAGGCACCAGGGAAAAGAAAAAGCAAGAAAAGGCAAGGTTGCATAAGAATAAATAAGAATAAATTAACTATGAAGTAATCTAGGCTGAAAACTAAAAGGTTTGTTGGTATTCTGGAGAGTTTCTCCTGGTTTTATGTTCTGTTTTTTCAGGAGAGGGAGATAAAGGCTGCTCCCTCTGCATCCCAGAGGATGAGTCTGGAATGTAATGACCAACATGTTCATGCCAACATCTCTGATTGTCCTGCTGCTTATTGCTTCTGGCAGCAACATAATATTAATGTGCTTATGAATGATCTTGAGCCCTGCCCTGTACCCCTGATAGGCATCACCATCCTTCCTTCCATCCCACCTCAAGGACTGCCTGGAGCTGCCTCCTGGAAGTGTCTTCAAGCGGGTCAAGCACTGGTGATACAAAACCTCCCCTGCTTAAAAACCTGGAGATGCTGGGCCAACAGAAAAGCCAATTAAAGTGAGTGGAGCAATGTCACAGGAAGAAGGATGTGATTGCACTGATTTTCAGGATTGCTCTTGGCATTAATTAGATCAAATACCGTTTTTGATCTGTTGTGGGTACGGGTTTCTCAGCCAGCTGTCCTCATGTGGAGCAGCATCCAGTCCCTACATGGCCTGCACGCCAGGTGAGTGGGACCTCAGGTGGCTCCAGCCCCTGGGATATGAAGGTCTCTGACACACAGATCCCCTGCAGCACCCATGCCATGGGTTATCTGTGAGCTTTGCCTTGTTTGTGGGCCCAGTGGAGGGGTGAAGACTGGCGGGGTGACCTGTGAATGCAAAGAGCACGTCTCCTGCCCCTCGCGCTGTGGGTGCCAAGTGCTGCTTGCACACATGAAACTGTGTGTTAACAGCTGAAATGTCACCTCCTTTTTTTCCCCTTGCACCATTGTAGCTCTTGGCTTTTCCCCTGCCAACCTACCTACCCACCTACCACTTCCTAGCACACATCATATGGCAGCATCACACCAATCACTTGGCAAAAGAACCCACTGATTGGGACTGGGCAAAAGTCTCCCTAAAAAGAATTTGACCTATTTCACATTTATTTCTTTTTTAAGCACAAACTTTGCCTTGCTTCCTCAAGGATGATGGCATTTCCAGGTGTGTGCCAGGGTTCCACGGCAGCAGACCTGGCAAACAAAGGCAAGGTGAGATGCTGTGCATGGGCAAGGATAAATCTCAGGAATGCTAATGTGCTGTGCAAGCCACTCTGAGGCCAGGAAGGTGATAACACTTGGTTAATTCTGTTTGCCAAGCCACCATCTGATTTTGCAGCTGTGTCCCCAGCTTTGGTTCAAACCCTGCCAGCAGCGACATCCCAGCCAGAGCTCTCCCTTCCTGCGCTGCTGCAGGCTCTGTGAGGGATGAGGGCAAGAGGACTTTGCTGCAATGAATGAAGCAGGAATTTCCCAACTTGCGTTAAGGTCCTCCACCCTAAATGGGGCTATCTTCCTTTTGTAGGAGCTCAGATTCTTGGGGATAAGCCCTTCCACCCCCAGTCTTGATGCACTGGGGTGGCATCTTCCTGCTGTGCCAGCTCAGTTTGTGCCTGCAAAAGAGCTAAGCCTGAATGTTTACTCCTGCTGTAGGATTATGCAGGCAGCACTGTTATTTTGATGTAGCTCATCCCTTTACCCCCAGGAAAGCAGCCAGAGGAGGCTCAGATGGCTGGGGAAAGCATTTTATCCTTATTTTGCTATGATGCTGTGCTGCCAGCAAGAGGGATGGGGCTGGCCTGGGGCTGGGCCAGCACAGAGGCTCGAGGAAACAAAACAATGGTAGATTTCATATTTTCCCCCTGTATTTATTAACTGCACACTCATGGCAGGCTGTGAGGATGGGAGGGCAATCGACTCTGCCATGTGGATGAAGTATGGATGAGCTGGGATCCCCTCAGGACACTGCTCTGCTGGAGCCCCTCCCCTGTGAGGAAAAGCTAAGAGAGTTGGGATAGTACAGCCTGGAGGTGAGAAGGTTTTGGAGATACCTTATAGCACCTTCCAGTACCTAGAACAGGAGAGCTGCAGGGGGACTTTACAAGGGCATTCAGTGACAGGACAAGAGGGAATGGCTTCAAACTGAAGTAAGATAAGTTTAGGTTAGAAATTCCTTACTGTGAGGGTGGTGAGGCTGTGGAACAGGTTGCCCAGAGAAGCTGTGGATGCCACATCTCTGGCAGTGTTCACGGCCAGGCTGGATGTGACCCCGAGCAACCTGGTCTGGTGAAAGATGTCCCTGCGCACAGCAGGGGTGTTGGCACTAGAAGGATCTGTATGTCCTCTTCCAAACCAAACCATTCTGTGAATCTCTGATTCTATGATGCACATCTTTTTCCATGCCTGCAAACCCTCATTAACTCAGCAACAGCACGAACAAACTGCTTTGCTGGAAAGCAGCTTGCAAGGGGAGGGCCTGCTCTGCCACGGGTTTCTCAGGGCTGTCCTGCTTCCTGAAGCCTGTCAAGAGTTGGGTTTAAGATGCTGTAGAAGTAGCAGGAGACTAAAGTCTCTGATAGATGCAGAAATAGCAAGATCAGAGAAAAATGCGATTGGATTTGGAGCAGCTGCTGGGAAACAGATTCTTTGCAATAAACTGAAATGCTCTTAGCACTTCATGTTTGTGCACTACAGTGAAAACATCCCTGGTACAGTAGGTTTATTTTAACTACAGAGGACAGAACCTGTCAAACAAATGCACAGCTCCTGATTTGATCTAGGTCGTTTTCATGTGTGTGTTTTTTCTGCTCCTTGGCAGCTCTTGTGGGACTTGTTGAGGCTGATTTACTTGTGCATTTGGAAGGTGGGCTTTGTAGGAAGCCACAGCCTCTGATCCCCATGTGGAGATGCATTATCAGACAGGATGGAAGAATAAGCAGGGCGATGATGGATGTTCAGATTTGCCAGCCGAGTTAAAACACTTACAGGGGGAAAAAAAAAAAAAAAAGGCAGTTCTAAACATTTTGTTTGATCTAAATCCAGATATCTGATTTCACTTCAGATAAATTGTGTATTTTTTTAAATTTACTACACACATACACCCCAAATGTAAGTTACATTTAATACACATTTGTGCTAGTGTTTATAGTAAGGGACTGTATGTAAAACTTTTGAAACACTACTTCACAAAAAAAAGCTACTTTTAAAAAAAAATGTTAATATTATAGTCAAACTTCCCCTTGTCAGACAATCCTTTCAACTCCCTTTGGCTTTGACCAGCCTGATGTGCATCTGTGAACTCTCTGGGTCTGTCTGAATCTGCATTTTCAAATGCCTAAGCACTGAAAAAAGAGTTTCCTTCCTGCGCTGGAGAAAGGAGGAAAGCTGAGGGCTGCTCTGCGTCCTCTGCCCTCAACGCCACCAGATGCCCCTGCTCCTCTCCTGCCTTTTGTTCTTGACTGGGAAGTCTTTTCATCACTCCTTTGGTACAGAAGCAATTTCAGAGTGTAAAATAAGAAAGTACAGCACTTGGTGTTTTTGGGGGTGCAGCTGGGGCCTTACGGTGCTCCCTGCTCCTCGCTGAGCTCACATTTCCGCAGGGATAACTTCTGCCTGTCCTCCTGCTGATTTCTGAAGGAGAAAATTAATAGGCACGAAGCCAACAGCTTTGTAGAGGTGGGATTTCGTGACAGAAAGGGACTTTGGCGGTGCTGTGAAAGGAAAATTATTTCTATACAATTTAACATGAATCAATGTCTTTTGAAGATGAAAAAAATATCCACCACAACAAAACACCACCACCTGAGGAACAAAAAAGAAAATGTGTTTGCTTTTAGCGTGGTGGTGGTACTGCTGCTCAGTAGTGGATGCTGGAGACTGATGTTGTCTCTGCCCAGGCTGGAAGTGACCCACATCTACTCTGGTGGAGGGATTTGAGCAGAAATAGGGCTAGGGGGGTTCTGCAAGCATGGCTGAGGTATGTGTAAGGCCCACTTGGCCCCAGGCTGGCTGCCCTGTGCTCGCACGGATTGGTTTGAGATGCTTTCTAGAGCGCTGGCACAGAGGTGTGGACAAAGGAGGGTAGGCAGGCTGTCATCTCCTTCCTCTTTGTCTGAAGGCAGCACCACCTCTTCAGGAAACCTACTCCCACGTGAAACTCTTCCCTGTGGGAAATGTATGGAGATGTGCATGCGCTCAGCTCACCACACATGGATTTGGGAGTGAACTTCAGCAGCCTGTCAGCAGGAAAAACATTTGGCCACCCTGTGGACTCAACTCCATTTTGTGCAGAGGGAAAATCCACCTGGTGTCCATCTTGCTCATCCCTTCTGCTACCCTCAAATTCCTGTGATTAATCAACTTTTCCTATGAAAATCCTACCCAGAACATGGCAAGGCAGGAGCAAGGAAGTGATCGCTCATAGATACATGTCTAAATTGCTGAACTGGTATCAACCCAACAACAAATGTGATTTTGACAAATGTTCCTATTGCAGGCAGAAGCTCCAGCTCTTTGAGGAGCCGAATAGTTCAGCCAGCAGGTACCAGACTGCAAAATTAATGATTGATTCTCAATTCTATATTTATTTTAAGGTGTCACCCTCATTTTGCTTTCCTGTACCTACCAGCTTGTGGATAACTGGGTACAGAGGAGGTGACTCTCACTCAGGAAACAAAACCATAACAACCTCCTGCAGCATCATCCACAGACCTTGGGAAGCACCATGGAGGCACATGGTCCTCAGACCCCAGGAGCAGATGCTGAGGGATTAATTTCAGCAGGAAGAGATCATGGCTGGGCAGATGCAGTATGTTCACAGGCAGAGAAAGTTTTTCTTTTAAATTTGATTTATGATAAGTGGAGAAAGGGCGGGACTTCCCAAAGCAGCTAAGGGAATTAGGTGCCTGATTCCCATTGATTTCCCTCTGACAGAGATTAATGTACTGTTTTCCACTTTGCGATGTACCCAGATGCATTGGCAGGGCAGGATAATATATCAATCAGTGAGTCATCTGTCTGCTTGCTAACTCCCATGAATGGCAGAAGGATATTCTACATCAGGCTCTGGATTGGGCTTTTGTCTGCTAATCATATTTTGGGTTGTGTTGTGTTGGCTCCTTTTCTTTTTGGTGACTGCAAGGTATGTTTGCAGAGGTCCCTGGGGCACTGCACTAACAGTGGGCAAGGCTGATCTGTGGAGTTGCTTTTTTCATGGGGTGAGGCAGCAGCAGGTTTTAGAGAGGGGAAAATCTCTGGTTCATTTTCATTTCCCCAAATTCACCAGAATCGCAGGAAGAATAATTGGACTAAATGATATATTTCCAACCACCTTAGACACTTTGCTGAGGCTACATTTGCATGACAGAACTTTTTCTTTTCCACCTTCTCATACTCAGCAGGTGAGGGATATTATTGCCACTAGAATATTCCTGATTCAGTGAAATTTGAGTGGGCTAATTAAATAATGTAAAAACCTTGCCAAAGCCCAACAGTTTTGTGTGAAAGGAAACGGCACGGTGTCCCCTCTCTTTATTTAAATGAGAGGAGAGGAAATATTTGAGTCTAATGAACTCTGTAAGTTCCTATGGCTTATTCTGAGCAAAGCAACCTTTAGCACTATTTGCATTATTAATATTCCAGATGGGCAAACTGGCTGATACTTGACACGAAATAAAAATCACATGGAAAAACTTTATTAACTTCTTCCTGTTGTCTTGGTGAGATTTCTCCCCAGTCTCACGGAGTGAACGCTGCTCCTTGGAAAAGTGCTGGAAATGGTGAGCGCTTTCTGCCTGTAGTACTTTCATATTCTGTTTGTTTAAGGACTGGAAGTTTTGGCCTTAGAAGTCAATACCCAGCTCCCATTCATGACAGTTGACTTCGGATGAGGCACATGGTGCTCCAGGTATTTCTAGAGAGGGATTGTGAACTTCCATCTTGGCAGAAGGAAGCAACCAAACTTCTGTTGCCATAGTTTTTGCTTTTTAGGGAAATCCAAAGTATTTACATACTCCTCAGTGTCTCCGCTACCTCCGCAAACCCTTTGTGCTCACCAGGTGCCATTGTGCGACCAATGGCTTATTCAGGGTCCCTGGGAGCTCAGTTGGCCACATCTAGATGTGACAGAAACAGGGCCATGTCAGGGTCAGATCACAATGCCCCGCTCTGCCCTGGCAATGACGGAGGGCTTTATTGAATCCCTCAGCACTGGATCTCTGACATGATCTGGATTAAAAATATGCTTTTTGGACACATGTGCTTTTAACCACAGGTTAAAGCCAGATCAAACCCAGGATGATTTCAGCCATGTTTGCAACTGGAGCTGTGGGGTCACCTGGGAAGGAGGAACTTCAGAAACTGCATTTACTGCCAAAACCATGGGCTTCTTAATCTTCAACCCCCCAGCTGTGGCAGAACTGCCTCCTCATCAGAGCAGACACAGGAGGCCCAAAACATAACTTGTCTGAGGGAGCAACACTTTGGTCTGCGACCTGAGGATGCTGGTATTTTCCTCACCCTTCCTTCATCCATCTAGGTAATGAAGATCATACGTGCAGGGGATGAGGTGTGTGGTGTCACAGGAGGTGCCGTGGACTTCTGTGGAGCATCTAGAAACACTGTTATGTCCAGGCAGGAACTATAAGAGAAACCTCAGGCACAAACTTAAAAATAACTAATGGGGATCCCAAGATTTCCCAGAGGGGAGATGTGGGATCATCCCACCCCCTGGTGTGTTAGGTAAGCCTATGGAGAAATTATGTCCCTTGCTATCCAGAGCTCTGGATTAAGAGCCTGGCAGGTTAGATTTGCACTAAGAAGATGTCTTATGGTTTGGTGGTTTGTTTTTTTTTCCTGTACAACATGTCAGATGTAGTGAGAAGAAATGCTTGAGTCGTTTTGTGCCCAGATTGCTGTTACAAGTGAGTGCCTGAGGCTGAATGTTTCTGAGTGAATTCACTGTCCAGTCAGGACTGTTGATTCTGCTCCATCAGGCGCTGGCAGCTTGCTGGATGTGCTAAGAATTGCTGGGCTTTTAAAAGGCCTTTAGTATATAGTCTGTCCTTGCCAGTGCTCTGAGAAACTTTGTGAGGTTCCCAGAAGGTCAGACAGAGCTTGGAAATGTCCTGAAACATTTGTCCCAAAATCTTTGCTGGAATAAGAGCTGCTCTTCTGGTTTCACATCCTGTCCAAGAAGGCGCTGTAGCTGCCTGCCAGCTCCTCCGAGGTCCTTGGCTGCAAAGTGAGTGTGTGCTTGCTTTAAATGCATGAATAACATTGTTAAAGCTAATAAGGACATCCGTGTGCCTGGCACTTGGTTTGGTTTATGCTCTGCTTTCAGTTAGGGTTTGATGTTTTATCAGCCTCCCTTTGTGCTTCTGCAAACTCATCCCTGCTCCTGTGTCTGCCCCAAGCCCCCATTCTCCATGTGGGCATCCCTCCTCCCTTTCTCCCTCCCTCTCTCCACCATCAGCACGGTCCCTCTCTGCCTTCCTTGCTGCGGGACATTTTGTGCAGTGCAAGGGAAGAGTGAGCATCACCCCTGCTGTTCCCCAGCTCCTGTCAGTGACCACTTAATTCAGAGGCCAGAGAATAAATGATGGTGCAAACGTGATCAGACAGGAGGCGATGAACTGAAGAGAAGCATTATTGAAACTGCAGCAGCTGCAGGTTGAGCTGTGAGTAAAAGATTGCAGGGATCCTGCTTCTGGCCTCTTCCTGAACCTGGCAGTCATCTTGAGGAGTCACATAATATTCTTCCATGGGTTACAGAAACTTCTTGGCACCTTGTATCACCCACGACTTTTTTTTTTTT
>VZRN01000983.1:907797-921052 GCA_013397935.1 Dasyornis broadbenti | reverse complement strand
TTTTTTTTAAACGAAGAGTAAATGCATCAGAAAAAGTGCAGAGGAGGCCGAGAAAATCAGCAATGCCAAAGTCCCTGCAACAGCAGTTTCTTGCATAACCCACCCTGGGAAGCTGCCTGTGCCACAGAGGGGGCAAGAAAGTCCCTGCAGTTTCTGCCAGTCTGATCACTTGACTCTGGAGACAAGTTTAACTCCAACAGACTTGGAGACTGAAGGAAAACTTGGTGTCCTAAATCTGCCTTCTCTGCTGGGCCAGTTCTCATCCTCCCCTTTTATGTGCTTTCTGCTATTTTTATCTGGCGCACAGGTTTGCTGAGCAAGAGTGCCCTCAGTCACTCCTAATAAGCAGCCTCCCCAATCATGTCTGGATAAATGGAAGCGTAACAGATGCCCCAAATGGCAGAAGAACTGGAAAACTTCAGTGACTAATCAGTGTGAGGGTGCATCACAGCCACCAGAGCCATTTCTGCTAAGCTCAGGTTCAAAATCCCAGGGCAGATGCTACTTATGTTGTACAGCACTTCAGAGGCAGCCCTGCAAGAAAGCAGATAGAAATGAAGGTCAGACCAGGCCTTTTAAACACTACATTACTTAAATGGCTTTTCCTGCCTCAGCTGTCTTGCTCTGAGATTAGCCCAGCTCCAAATGAGGAGGGTTTTTTCCCTGTCGCAGTAAATCCCATGCATATTTCTGTGCTGGTTCGGAGGCTGGGAGATGCAGAGCTATCCCATACATTTGCAAACAATTCCTCAAGCTGAGTGCTTGGCTGGGAGATCCCTTCTGAAATAGTTAACGATTACAACATCTCCCCAAATTGCATCAATCCTTTGATCTCCTTGCTGTTTGAAAAAACCCAGCAACTCATTTTCTAAATTGCTGTCAAGTCTTTAATTTTTTAGATACCTAAAGCTGACGTGAACACACCCATGTCTATAGCATAACCTTGGCTTCTCTGAATTTATGAGAAGCTTGGCGAAATTTGAACGATTGAGTTACTAAAATAACTTTCAATATAATTACCGTGAATTGCTGTTCCAGGTACCAGGGAAATTGGATAATCGAAGTGCAGGTGACGGAGGTTGCATGCCTCTTTGTAAATGCATGGAGTGTCCACTGCAGCTCTTTGAAGAAACCTCATTAAAATCAACCGAGCAGCCTATGAAAACACTGAGTGTTCTGTGGTTTGGGAATACTTCTGCTCTTCTGTAGCCATTTTTTCCTGATAGCCTGACTGGAAAACGGACTGGGTGTGTGTGAATGAGGGTTGGGTGGCAGAGGATGCTGCATTCAGTGCAGTCCGGGGATGCTGCAGTGACTGTCTTGAGTTTTTGCACCTCCTAACTCTCTACGGAGGCAGAGACCAGACTCTGCATTTTCAAAGCAAGTGTAAACCCAGATTTAGCATCCTATGGGTTACAGATTTAATCCAGTATAACGGAGAGCAGCATGTGGCCCATACTTCAGAGCTATCAGTGGTTCTCATGCAATAAAGCAGTGGCACAGACCTGAATGCCTCAGAAACCATCTTTTCCTGTCTCTGACCCCACCCTGACAACTGTGTGCCACAAGAATGCCTGCGCCCTGGGTTAAAATTGCACTTACCAGCAGATAGGTTAACTCAGCACTTTCGCAGCGTTTGTAATTTGAGTGCCTTTAAAGGCCTCTGTGTACCAAAACGAGCATGCCCTTGACCTATTGCTATTTAGGTAGGTTGCCAGATTATACATTTAGTTATTTTTTCCTTTGCTGCCTTGAAGAGCTGTAGAAAGAACCATCCCTCCATCAGCTGAGCGAGGCACCCCATAGATCTTTGTTCCAGCCTCTCAGCAACTCAAGGAAATATCTCAGTGTCACCTGTATTTGTTCCACACTTTTAACTTTTCTTTGGAAACAGAATTTCTAGAGGCTTTTTAGGACATTTGAGACACTTGCCTGTGCCCAGCTTCTATATCCTGAGCAGAGCAAGGCAGGAGGTATCGGTGCTCCCTTTCACCAAGTATCAGAGGACTGAAAGATCTTTTTTGGGTCAGAACAAAATAGGACGCCCACATGAACACGAGAACTGTGCAAATGCTGGATTTCTATTTTTTTGTTCTTTGGCCAAACTGCGAGGGAAGCTCAGGTTAGATCAATTCAAAGTAGATTTTTTTAAAGTAATTTTTGCAAGGTGAAATATTAAGCAAAATATTTTGTTTTACTGAGAACATAAAGTCTGACTGCTCTGGTACTTGACTTTGTTGTTTTTTCATTACGAAGCTTGAAACAAAGCCATGTATTTCATGCCTGAATTTCCAAGAATTCCACTCCCCTCATTTTTTGTTTTGTTTTTTATTTTTTAATTTGGAACATGCCCAAGAAATACAGTCCAAGCTAATAAAATCTGGCCATCATGAAAACTTAATTTTTTTTTAAAAAGTCCTTTTTGCACCTTAATATTTCTGGCTGCTTTTCCTATGTGGAGCTCCCAATCTTACGCCCCCAAGTCTTGCCTCTGGCACCATGCCCCATATGAAAGCTGAGGGTGAACTGACATTTGTGTTGCCAAGCGTGACACTGGCTTGAAGAGCGTCAGGTCCTTCAGGATGGTCTCCTGTGACAACTCAAGGCAGCTTCCCAGAGACCAGGAATTTTCTGAACAACAGAAAGACTAAAAAATGTTGGGAGGGACAAACTTTTAGGCTCTGATCTACATAACCATCATAGTGATAAGCCTGCATGTTGCTGTAGTACAGCATCTTATTTTGCCAGCCAAATGGGGTATCAGATCCAACTGAAAAAAAAAAAAAAAAAATAGAAGAGCTCAAGTCCCAGCTCAGATAACTGCTATGAAGTCGAATGAACTGAGCCCGAATAGGACAGCATTTAAATGTGTTCCCAGCCTTAAGCATGTACTTAAACGGGATGCTCCTTAAAATGCTCATGTCTTTTCCAGAACTCAGTTTGTTGCTGTCCCAAAGGTTCCCATGAAAGCTCTTTTCTCCCTGGGTAAAGAGAATTAGCCTAGTGTACAGTTCCCAGAAATCTAAAAACTATAGTTAAATAAAATGGCAATAACTGGATTTACATCATCTAAATACTCTTTGGTGTGAAATCTCTCATCTGTATGTGGGTGAAATGATTTTTTGAATCTTTCCTTAGAATCAAGACGTTATAAAAATGAGAAGGTATAAACACATCCTTCAGCAGCAAGTGCTTTACTGAATTGGCAATTCTTCTGCGGCTGAAGGGAAAAAGATGTTGAATATTACTATATTGTAGTGTACACATTAGTAGAATATTATACAAAAACAGTGTTCACTGTTCTGCATTAAATAGAGGTATATATGCATTTAAATAGGCCCATCATGTCTTGGGTTTATTACGCCAATATTTTATTTATCTATCACAAGCTTGTTCTTAGTGCTGACAAATATTTTCTGCGTAGTTTGAAATTCAAAAGAAATATTCACACACAGTCATTAATGTTTAAAGTCACAGGATATTATTTAGTGCAGTGCTAGTTGTATTATATTATACATTATGCATTAAATACTTTTTGGTGGTACACTTATTAAATACAAATTGAGGCAAACCAATCCCTCAGTGGAAACAGACCTGCCAAATAACTATTTTCTTTTTACTTTCAATCTGACATACAAATGAAGATCTTTTGGATTTCAAAGCTGGTGCTGTTTTTACCCCCCTCTCTCTGTTTTCAGTGTGGATTTCCAGGGCTATGGGGACTTGTTAAGGAAAGATCAAACATAACATATATATGTATTAATGCATGAAACAGATATATGTACCTCACTGGGGCATTGAGAATTAATTAGTCGCTTATTAGAAAGTGGTGGGAAGTAAAAACCACTATCTAAGCACTTGATGCTATTTTTCCTTTGAATCTGCAGCTGGAAATGGAGCCGGTCAGAGATGGCATCATGGGACGTGTCTGGGTCTGGATGTAGCCCCAGCCCAGCCTGGCAGCTGGTTTTTTTTATTTCTTTGTGGTTTTCTGTTTGTATTTTTTTGGGGGTTTTTTATTTGGTTGGTTGGTTTTCTGTTGGTTTTGTGGTTTTTTTTGTATTTGTTTGTATTTTTTTTTTAATTTGGTTTTGTTTTGTTGTTTTAGAAAGCCTTTTTTTTTTTTTTTTTAAACCTGCCATCCACTAGTTTGATGCCATCTTGTTCTTGTGCTGTGGAAAGCAATGAGACATCAGTCCCTGCTCACCCTCTCCATGCAACTCCTGAGCTTATAGACCCTTATCACATCTCCCCTGTCATTCAACTCCCAATGTGAGAGGCAAGGCAAATCCTGCTTAACTCTTTCTTGTGTGGGCTAATTTCCCTGAGCTTTCCTCTGAGGACAAGGCCCATTGAGCCAGTGCTGAGGGATGGAGGGCTTGGTAAAAAGGAACTCACAAAACTGTGAGTGTTTCTGCAAAGCCTCTGGGAAGGTGAAAGCTCTCATCCCACTGGGAGGGGAAGCAGTGGCACCAGGAGATGGGCTTGGAAAGGAGATTTTCGTAGCTAATGCTGTGTGTTGAATTATTGCTCCTGTGTGAATTTTTGTTTCTGAATGTCGTGGCAGGTATTAGTGTATTGGGATTGTAATTAGGAGGCAGGACAATCAGGGGTTTTATATACGTGTCTTTTGTTATTTAGATCTTCTACATACAGCCAAAGCAAGCTCTGGAGCTGCCTGTGCTGGCTTTGCAGCTCTTGTCTAACCAGTGAAACCCCTTTAAATCATGGAGACTCTTGGGTCTCCCAGTTGTCACAACCCCCTGCTACAACAAGAGAACCAGAAAAGCCTCTCTAGCACCCCTGGCTGAGTTCAGCAAATGTGATTTGGGTTTTTGTGTGGGCTGGAGGATGGGGTTGTGTTGGGTGGGGTCACAGATACCCAGTGTGTCCCCAGGCGTACAGGCAGCAAGTCTCAGACCATCTCTAGAGAACAGAGATTGCTGTAAAATCTGGAAAAAAACCAAAAAACCAAAACAACCAAAACCAAATAAATTAAGTAAAACATCATAATAAAGAAAAAAAAAATAGATTGTAATGGCTTTGTGGGATTAGAAACACACATGTTAGGCAGCCTTTAACCCCTTAATTCAAGGGTTACAGTGGGAGAGCGTGTTGGTGTCTGTGGCTCCAGGCATGACTGTCAGAGATTCACGTGCTGTCACTGTCATGAGGCTTCATGCATTTTAGGACCCTTTGGACACACATCTTGAGCACACAAGCAGCATTTTCTCAATATTGGTCTTTCTGCTTCAGCAGCAGACGGATTGAGCAGCAACTAATTCCCCCTCTTTTCTTGAGAGAAGACCAAGCCTCAGCGCCTGAATCTCTCATTAAACAAGCAGATTTACTGCCTTCTAATTTCCTATAGATTTTGCATTAGCCTCTTATCTGCTGTGCCTCCCACAGCAGACTGGATGGGTCTGTTCCCCATCCGGGTGGCAAACAGTGTCAGGACTTTGAGCACATTTACTGGGCGGGGTGGCTGCTGGGTGGCACTGACCGCTGACTTTAGTAGGTGAGGGCACAAGTTGTGGCAGCCATAAAGGAAAACCTCCAGGTCTTAGGCTCATTTTATCCAAATCTGTCAGGGATTTAGCATCTTTGGTTGCATGCAATTACAAAGAGGCTATGAGAGGACAGGGAAGTAAGTGAATAGGCAGCAGCACAGACCAATGGGGTGACTGTTGAGACAACCAGGAGGAATATAAGAAAAACAGGAAAAACCATTAAAAATAGCTCCAGTTTTTAGGGCCACAGGTTACTCTGCAAGCTTTACAAAAACTGAAGGAAGGGTCATAAATCCATTAAAACTACTTACAACATTATGAAAAGAAGGGCAGTATAATATTTTTCCCTGCCAGTTCAGCCTCCTGTCGCGAGGAAAGGGGGATGGATGGTGAATGGAGTCTGCCAGACAGTGGGATGAGGTGCTGGGAAGGAGCTCAGGAGAGATGTGTTTGCTGGGCCAACCTCCCGTAAAACATTGCTGTGCTCACTCCAGCACTGGTGGAAGCAGCAGCACGCACGGATGCCTGTGCCGGGCTGGGCGCTGGAGCAGTGCAGGCAGTGAGGGCTGGCTCTGGCTTCTCTCCCAGGAATGGTCCCGGCTGGCTATGGACAGGGCGCCGGCTCCTCCCTGCTGGGCTGGCAGCTGCCTGCTCAGCTTTCAGCCCCATCTGACCTCGCCAAGACAGAGATGAAATTCAGTTTCCTGCTGTCCATTGGGAAGAAACCATGAGAAAACAGCAATGCTGCGAGTCAGAACGAGTCTGTTTACATCTTTGTTGGAGTGGATGAGAGCATCCAACCAGCCCTGTTTATTTTAGCAAATGTTTTATGGATCGTCCGGAATTTTCATTAAAATGTTATTTCCAATTTCTTTTCTCCTCCTTCTGAACCAGGAGATAGTGCAAAGCCAAGGAGACCCTCCCGAGACCCAGTGTGGAGTGTCTAACAGGGTAATTAACCCACGTTCTGTAAGAAAGTTTCCTTCAAGGCTCACAAGTTCAAAGAAAAAACCCCACAGTACCTCTGGCTGCAGGGTGTCCGTGTCTTGCTGTCTGACATTTGATGCAAAGGGGATTCATTCTCCCACGTCCAAGCTGAAATTCCCCAGGTACTAATCAGTGATCTCACATTTTTAGCTTGAAATGATTTGTGTGAAAGCCATTAGACGGTAGGAAGTGGGGTGTATGAGAGAGTTCTCTCAACTTTTCCAAAGAGGAAGTAATTTTTTATTTGCATTCCTTGCCTGGTGACATTTAAGATTTTTGCCCTCAAATTTTAAGCAGTAGAGGGAACTGGACCACCCTGTGCTTCAGCAGTGTTAGAAACAAAATCTGGCAGTTGAGCATTTGTGTGTTGTCTTAGACCTGAGGTTCCATGCTGAGACATCTTCTTTAGTGGAAATTAAATAAAATACAGTTGCCCCTGTCTACAAGGCTCATTACTGTCTGTCAGTTCTGACCATTATATCCACTTAAAATACCACAGGGAGACCTTATTGGGATTCTTCTGATATACTATTCCTCCAAAAGTCAATCAAAAACCAATCTAGTGCACTTAAGGCTTTTACTGCTTTGCTGAAGACAATCTCCCAGTATCGGCTAATCTGCACAGCCTGCTCCGATTGCACAATGATTTTTGAGGGCATGTGAGAAGAGATTACCTACCTGTTTGTAAATGAGAATAATGGCTCGCTTTCCCTGGGCTCTGGGTGTGCCATCAGAGGTGACAAATGCAATTACTCCTCCTTCTCCAGCTGGAAAGGGGAGAAAAACCCAAGTGCAGCACTCTTGTTTGGACTGTGCCGTAATTTCAGCGGAGAGTTGCTGGATGGGAGGGAACCATCAATGGGATCAGTGGGATCGCTGGTCGAGGAGGTGAGCAGCAGGCAGTGGAGCTGAGTTATTTCCCCGAGGTGCCGGTATATGAGGCAGACTCCAGCGTGGGAGGGGAAGGGTTTGTTTGCAGAGCAGCTAATAGTCCCAAAGCGTCCCGAGGGCCTGTGCATCGCTTTGCTCTGCAGTCAGGACAGGGAAACAGGGAATCGGAAGCAGAAGAGGCACAGCAGGGATCATGAAGAGAGACAGCCTGCCAGAGCAAGGGGACAGAATGTGAGTGATGCTTCCTGCAGATGGAGGGATGGATGGACAGATGGACAGGCACAGCACTGTCTGGTTGGAGTGCCAGAAGTGTTAAGAAAATATTGTGTCCCCGTTGAGGGTCTGTGAACCTCTAGGACACATCTCAGGGATGGAGCAGCACCCTTCCTATCACAAAGATGGGGAAACCAAGACACAAATCAATTCAGCAATTAGCACAGATAGTTTAGAGAAAACGAAAGAAGAGAGCAGAGGGATTCTTGCTCCCTGTCCTGCTTTAGTGAAAACAGTGTCCCTTTGTTCCCTCAATTTAAAAGTAAGTTTCATTTCTACATTTTTCAAGACATGTACTGTACCTGAGGGTTGTGTACTGGGAGTTAACATCAGTCTGGCTTCCTGATGTCACAGAAAGCCTCCAGTGATCTTTCCACCATCCAGAATCCAGGTGTTCTGGCACTGCTGGTGCTCTCACTCACCTTGATGGACTTGCTTCACTGCCTTTGAGGAGAGACAGCCCACACTGTGCCCTTTCTCTTCTAGCCCTCTTATAAAGCCAGGGCTCTCCTTCTGTACCAAAATTCCCAACTCAAGCATCAATTTATGCATATTTCATGCATAACTGAGGTACCGTCTGCACAGCTGTACAGAGCTGTACACAGTTGTACAGTTGTACATGTGAACAGAAGGCAGATTTCCCCAAGTATAGCTCATAACAAGACAGAGAAGTGAAGTGGTGGAGCTTAGGAAAGCCTAAGCACCAGTATTTTATGAGTACAGCATAGTATGTAGCCTTTTGATTGTTAGAAAGGACTGGAGTCCTTCACAAACTCCTTGGGGCCCCTTGGGGTTCAGGTATGCTCCTCTCTGCCAGAGTTTTTCTGATCAATGAAAGACCTTTCTTCCGTTCCTGAGCCCTGTTCTGACAACTTTCATGCCACGTTGTGCATGTACTCTGTTAGCACATTTAGTGGTGTTTGAATGGGTTAGGGAGCTGGACACTTACTGTGATGTTTCAGGACCCCATTTTTAATATCCAGGGCTTAGTCTCCCAGTTTCTGTTTCTCTTTCCCTTAGGTGAATCTAGAATCACTCTCTGTTAAATCAAGGTGGAGTTTCCTTGTCATGAGGGTTTTTCTAGGGGACAGAAAGGCACAGAACAAATGGAATGTCACCGGAGGTTAAACTGCTCCAGACCTGCCTTCAGAGTCCTTCCCTCATTGCTGGCAGGTATGGGCTGCAAGAGACCACAGAATACTTTGGGACCAGAAATGGATGGACTCACCTTCTCCTTGCTTTCCTTAGCTTGACTAATATTTATTTTTTTTATAATTTAACTACCAGTCTGAACATTAGGCTACTTTTTTCTCCAATTCCATTCTGGACATACTCACAAAAAACCTCATGCATCACATTACAAAATATTAAACAACACGGACTTCTGTGACATTTACGTGCGATACTATTTTGGAAGCACAATAAAGAGATCATTGTATCCCAGATGGTTCAATGACAAATGTGCTTCCTAATCTGAGTAACATCTCTCAGCCCTTGCAGAGGTTTTTCCTGTACAGGTGTGTGCCCTGGGAAGCACCATGGCAGCAGCAGCCCTGGCAGCAAGCGTGGGTGAACAGATGCAGCCCAGCCTGCGCTTGCAGTTCATCGCTGGGGCTCTGTTGCCTTCAGCAGAGGAAACAGAGCAACTGAGGTTCCTCCCTTCCTCCCCAGCCTGAAGCAAAGTGTCTGTGTCTGAAGCTAGCAAAGGGGAGACTAATCACTCCTGTCCTGCTGATTACTCAGAAGCAGAGGCTGACTTTCTAAGCTTGCGATTTTGCATGTCCCTGCATAGACACAGTGTCTGACAGCACGGCAGAATTTGATGTGTTTATCCACAGCTCCCTGGGATATCGGGGAGTGTGTTCCTCTCTTCTCCTTCTGTTTTATGGATGAAGAGTGGAGAAGAGATGCTAAAGCTCAGCCTGTCTTGACAACCGCCATCAAAGAAATCCACAGTGGAGAAAGGAAGCTGTCCCCGAGTATTTCTCCTCTACACAGAGAAGCCCTGCAGCACTGGCCATAGGGCCACTGTGAGCACCAGGAAAGGCTCCATCTGGGTCTGGGGAAACATCTCCCTGCCTGGGCAGACCCATGCTGCTCCGAGGTCACCTGCCTGGAATTCATGTGCCAGGTGCTGCCATCCTGGTCCCGTCACCTTGGATAGATAATGACCTTGTTACCTCCTTTGTACCATCTTCAGCACATTCTGCAGGGGAAAGTGATGCCACTGCTCTGTGCATGATGCAGCCAAGTCCAGCTGTTGCAAATGCTTAACGAGCCTTAACTGGGTGGTCACATGTTGGGTTTGAACTGCTAAAGCCTGCATTTGCAGTTGAAAACTTAAATAGTGTAAAAATTGTAAAGTGACTCATGGAATGACTAACATGACATCTATATAGACTTCAGGAGACATTTTTTACCCTTTTCATACCCAATCACAGATTAATTCATCAGTTTGATAAAATAAAAAGTAATTAATATATTTCTGTCATGTATCTCCTTGCAGTCAGAATGATAAAATATTCACAAGAGAGGTGGCTTGGAAACACGAATTTGATGAAGATGATTTAAAAAGAAAGAAACTTTAATTAAAGTCTAGAAAGGTCATTGAGTCCTACCATCAGATAATGGTGAAATTATAAAACAGATGGTAAATGTCCCCAAGAAGAAGAGAAGCAGTGGTCTGGAAAAAAAGAAAGAGCTACTGCTAACAAAGTAAAACTCAACTCAGCACAGGCATTGCTTTAACAGCCTGGAGAACAGGAAGAAGTGGCCAGACAGTTTGGACTTGAAGTAGACTTTTTGACTGCTATTAAAAATATTTAACTTATGGAGAAGAACACTGCATTTAGGTTTGTCTCAGTGATTTCACTGATTTCTTTTTTTCAGATGCAATGTGGCAGAGGAAGATCCTCCAGTGTCTCCAGAGAGAGCAAACATGAGTTTATTTGAAACCTCATTCCAGAGGCAAGCCGAAGTTGAAGGACCAATAGACCTAGCTATTCTTAGATAACCGTTCAGAGCTGAAGCTTGGAGTCATAAGGTCCTGCTGGCAACAGATACCTGTGTGTCTTAATCCCACTGCTGAATGAGTTGTGTGTGCTTGGGAAAGGCTGTAGACCAGACTGTGGCATGGTCATCCCAGGGAACACGAAGACCAGGGCATGACACCTCAAACTAACCTTCACGTGTAACCAGAAACCTTTACTATTTTTGAAGACTATGGTCTGAGGCAAGAATAGGGAAGTCAAGCAGTTGAGGAAGCCCTAAGACCACAGTGAATGCATAATTTTTGGCTGAAAAATCAGAGATACTCAGCTTGCCCTATGGCTTAGATGTTATCTTGCATGTTGTAGGACTGTGTGACCTAGTGTAAAGCAATATTTGTGGGGAGGAATTGTGTAATATCTGTGGCAACATAGAAGTCTTATATCCTTGCTGTCTTTGAGGGAAATAAAGAGGTTTCAAAAAACCTCAGAAAACTGGAGTATTTTTATTCACCCTGTGATTACTGTACTCTTCAACGTGGGCTGCTACATGCTCCTTCCCCGGAAATCCCACTGCTGCTGTCAGAGCCTTGTTCAGGTCTCAGCATTAGGGAAGGCCAGGTTCAGGGTTGCTCATGCAACCCTAATTCACCATGATATCATCTTCACTTACGCTGTCACAATCTATTTCTTCCGCTAAAGCCTGTCTCAGCTGAGGCAGTGGAGGGATGGTGCTCACTGACTGAGCAGCTATTGCAGACACTTTGCTCCTTATTGCTCCACACACAGCCCCAGGCATGAGCTCCTGTGTTGGCTTTAAGCTCTCTGGGGTGTTTCTTGGGCCCATTGCTGCCAGGTAAGTAATGCAGGGATGGAGAGATATCAAGAGCAGAGGTTTGCAAGGAGGCTTGAATACATGCCTGCAGTCCATCTGAATGGTCAGAGTACTCGACTCTCACAGCTCCCACTGTCCTGTGGTAGCCAAGAGGGTTCAGCCCTCATCCCAAGCAGGCCCCTGGGGACTGAGCTGTGCTGAGTGCATCCCCAGTGGCAATTGCACCATGATCCCAGCTAGAAAAAATGGATTTTTCTTCTCCTCCCAGCTCTCTAATCTTGCAGACAGAGGAGGCAGGGAATGCTTTTCTTGGCTGCCTGGCATTGACTCGCACCTCCTGCACGTTTGTTATGGTGAGCAGTGCTGTTGTGGAGGAAATGTCAAGTGGCTACGTAATGAAAGATGCCAACAAAATATATATACACCAAACAGTATTCCCAGGGTCTCATGCTTCACAAACAGAACAGTAGGGCACTTTGCAAAGGCATCTCATTGATTTCAGCAGAGGACAGGTTTCTCTCATCATCTGAGTCAGCCTTGATGTTGCTGACTATCAAACAGCATCCTTGGCATCTGTCTCAGGCTCTCAGCTCTCAGATTTGAAGTGATGGTCTCAGACATTTAAATCACAGATCCTTCTCCCACACTGTAGATAAAAGTAGGTGAAGACAGGCAAAACTAAGCTGTGACACATGCTACCTGTCAGGGTGGGCTGAGGGAGACAAACAGGGTTCTACTCATGGTTATCGACACAGCTCCTCTGCCCAGTGTGACCCCTACTGAAGCAGAGCCGGCTCAACAGGTTGTTAGTCCCTGAGCAACCATATTTCTCAGAAATTTCTTCAATACCTAAAACGTTAACAAAGAGAAACAGCAATTTTCAAGGATATCATGGGTTGTAACGTGGCAGATACAGATACCTACACCCCATACAGGAGTCCTGCTAATTATGCCTGGGTGGGCAGCACCTCTACCACTGCACTAAAATTGGTCTGTGAACTTCAGCTGAAGCATGGTTCATAAAACAGTCTTCAAATGTCCTCAGACGAGCTCTGCGCCCTCTGACCCAGCACCCTCTCTCCTTTCAGTCATCACTGTGCTTCAGCATTGCCTCTCTATCACAGTAAACTGAAAGACCGAAGCAGTTTTAATGTGCAGTGTTTTATTTGTATGACTCGCATATGAAAGATCAAAGGTGGGCTAATAAGGCTGCTCTTTTCCCTGACATCCTCAGCATCCCTTTGGCTAGTCGAGATATTAAAGATGCATGACAGCATAGACCAAACTCTCTTGGTTATCTTTTGGGCACACATTGGATGAACTGAGGCAGACAGAAACCAGATCTACATGCCTCTTTCTTTTCTCTTTTTGAAGGAAAATCGTGCTCCCAGGGAACAGGGATCTAACACAGCAGAGTTTGAATGTACTTTTTTTTTGTTTTCTATAGCAATTAGTTGAGTTTCTTTTGGTTTGTCTTTTATCTGTTATCTCATGTCTACTACATTTTCCAGAAAGCTTCTTTGATTTACAGTGCATTATAGATTCTAAAGGAAATAACTTCCCTTCCTTCTGCCTATTTAAATTGGTTAATGTGTTTAAACGCTTTCTCCCCCTGCCAAAGGCAGTATAAAAGAAGGGCTTTTGCAGAGGTGTCCTTGGGGCGACTCACTGCTTTCATGTACATACCCGTGTGCACAGTTTTCCTCCCTCACTTATAACATCCCATCATCTGAAATGGGGCGTTTAGTTATACTCTGCAAAAAAAAAAAAAA
>VZRN01000983.1:890383-907754 GCA_013397935.1 Dasyornis broadbenti | reverse complement strand
AAAAAGAAAAAAAAAAGAAAAGAAATTTGAAAGCTGTTGCTTAAGGGATATTTTTGTCATTTTAACGCTTGGCTAATGCTCTTAAAACAAAACAAAACTTACTGTTATTGAATCCTGAAACACAACTCTTATTTCAGAATTACAGCTAAGGAGAACGTGCCAGAAGTTTCGAGATTTTGAGGAAGGAAAGTTGAAAATGAACACATTTTTTGCAAATTCCCCTTCATCCCCTTTGCAGATCCCCTTCATGTCCTCATGTGGCAGGAAGAATAAAAACATGATTTGCCTTTTTCAGGAAACTTCAAGTGGACTTCAACTTTAAAAAAAAAAATAAAATCGTTTTTTCACTGTAAATGAATGACAAATGCTGTTTGAGATAGACTTCAAAAGAAAATACAGGCGGGCACCCTTCCGCAGGTGTTCACACCTGCAGCACGTTTCCCAGCTCAAGTGATTCATCTCCAACACAGCAGGAGAATTTGTCCCAGATAAGAATGGGGAGATCAGTCCCCTGCAAAGGCCATTTGCATCCGAAAGTGACAGATTTCGGTTGGGTCCGGCTCAGTCGAGAAGCCTTTGCGAGCATTATCTATCATATGTGCATGCTCGGGGACAGAGCTGAGCCGGTGGGTTGGTGTTCCCGGGACAAAGGATGCAGAAAGGCTTCCCGCCGAGGGCTGCACAGCACCTGCCAGGTGGGACCGAGCAGCTCCTCAGTACTTGTATCACTTGCTAATGGCTTTCAAGTACAGGAGATGGCTGCACCTGGCCACCCAACCGCGGATTTACATTACCAAAGAGAGGAGACCTCTCCCCAGCCCCGCGGGAAAATTGGCAGAATTGCCTCCAGTTGGAGGGGCATCAGTGGTGCTGGGACTAAAGGGAGCTTGGTTTTAAGGAGAGGGAGAAACAGGCTGCACCAGTTCTTGATTATTCCCCCTATCCCCCCCGCCCTCATTGTGTAAATGCATTTCTGCATTCTCAGTTTGCATCCTATTAACAAGCTCCTGGTTAGGTAAGTATCTTCCCCACTGTTGATTTTTCCTGTAGGTTTTGACCTTGCAACAGCTATAACAAATGACTTTTTCTTTTCCTTTTGGATTTTTTTAAGGACTTTTGAAATGTTATGGTGTCCACTTTGGAACACTGTTTGGTTTTGTTTGTTTAGTTTATTTTTGTTTTTATTTTGTTTGGGGTTTTTTGTTTGTTTGGTTTGGTTTTTTGTTTGTTTGTTTTTTGTTTAGTTGAACCTGCTTTGTGTTAAGTGTGATTTCAAAGTGCTGACTTAAAATCAGGATATCTGCTTCTCTAGTCCAGTGAACTCCCATGCTGTGCAGAACCCAGTCTGGCAGTGCTCTGAACCCAGCGTTTTTGGTGAAGTGTGTAGGTGAAATTTCAGGCAGCAGGAGCAGGGCGTATTTGAATAAGTCTGCAATAGGGGTACAAGTACATACATGCAAACAGAGAAGAGTGGATGAAATGGAATCATTGTCACACACACACACGGTGAATACCAAATAAATGCCAAGTAAGTGCACTTATGTTGAGAAAGAGTACAGTGTGTTGCTAAAAGAAGCAATGCCTTTTAATCTGGTTATATGGGATGTATAGTTATGTCATTACAAGGTACTTATCACCAGCTGGATGTGAGAGATAGCCATATAAGTACATCTTGTTTATTAACTCGTCCTTATGGTATAAGGTCATATAAACACAACGTATTCATAGTCATGTAAAATCTCTCCTGCTTATCAGCTCATCATCTTGCTTCCTATCTCAGCAGAAAATATCCTCTCTCTTACTGAGACTTATTTAGGTGAATGATGTGGCCCTTTAGCTTATCAGATGTGATGTGGGGATGGAGCCTGTGTGAAAATGCCTGGCCTAAAACAGACCAGAGAAAATGAGTCTGGGAGGGTCTTTATGAAGTTATGGTGTTGATTCCCTGGCTGTGAGCAAGGACTGGCAACGCCTGTGCCATTCCTGTGGAAATTTCGTTAGTACTCTGACAACTCTTTGGTAAGAGATGAAGGGCAGAGCAAAGCTAAACTGGATCTATCCCAACACCCCCAGTGAGGGATTAGGGCAGGCTGGGAGTGAGGGAGGCAAGCCCAGGGCATCAGGCACCTCCACATCTGCAACTGCAAGAGCAGTGTTAAAGGAGTGGTAGCGGCCTGTGTTTGCTCTTTGATTTCTACTTGCTTCTGGTAGTGCCAAGAGTGCCTAAAGGACAGCTTGTCTACACCTCTATGTGGGTATGTACTGAATTGTTTTGTTTTTTCATTGCAATAGCAAATTGTGGAACACTGAAGGCTATGTCACAGTCACTTTTTAATATTGGTGTCTGTTTTCAAGCCCTTTCAGAAACTGTGTTGACACCAATATCCCCATTTTATAGTGGGGAAACTGATGTATGGGAGCTTACTGAGGTCTTGGACCAGGTCCAGTAACAGAATAGGAATTAAGGTTTCTGAGTCACTGTGGTACCAAATAAACAGCACAGAGTAGCTGATTCAGATGAAAGATACTTGTCTACTTTATTGATTTACACAATCATCTGTGACCCTGATGCTGCAGGACAGATGATGCTATTACTACCTCATAGTAAGGAGATATTACAAAGGCTTTGTCAGGCTCATTTTGGTCTGATCCCTTACTCAGGAGTGTCTGAGCCAGAAGTAATTCATAATTTGTTCCTCCTAGGCAAATGACCATTAAAATATTTTCATCTTCCTCTTTCCTGCGAGGAGTTGTAGATACGCAGTATATTTCTCAGAAAAGCGTGTTCTGAAGCCTTTTCAAAGAATTTAATCCCTTCCACTCTATCTTTAACCTGCTTTCCTAAGGGAAAAAGGCACATGCAATTGCAGGAGTTATCCACCTACAGTCTCTCTATCTTCCTCTTGACCTTTAGTAAGGGTGAGCTCTTCATTTGATTCCAACCAGAGCTGACAGATGGAGAGAGGTCTCAAAGACACTCTGGTCTTGGGAGTTCTGTGGAACTGGCAGCAGGAGGAAGCCCTTGAGGGATCACCACTAGAGACTCCAGCACAACCTTCGCAGGTGTGGCAGAGTTGGGTGGTAGAGAGGCGAGCACCTGAAGTATCATGGATATGTTGCAAAGGAATGTATCAAAATTGAAGGCACATAAGAAAAATAACCAGCAGTGGTTCTGCTCTCCTGGACTATTTTGTTCCCTCTCTAAACTGTCTTATTGTCATGGTTTAGCTTGGCCCAGGTTTTTCTAGTGGGGAGGGAGGGGGGGCACAAAGATGGCTCCTCTGTGAAGCTTCTCAAAGCCTTCACCATGTCCAGCTCTGAGGTGATGGACATGCTGCTGGCCAAGGCTGGGCCAATTAGAGATGTTGGTTACGCCTCTGTGAAAAACATATTTAAGAAGAAATCAAAACAATGGGTGCATGTACTTTTTCTTAGCCAGAGGAGGAGGTGAGAGTATGTGAGGGAAAACAACATGGAGAGACAAAGGTCAGTGGAGAAGGAGGGGAAGGGGAAGATCCAGGCGCCGGAGCTCTGCAGCCTCTGCAGGCCGTGGTGAGGCCCATGGTGAAGCAGGGGGTGCCCCTGCAGCCCATGGGGGCCCACGGGAAATGCTGAGATCCACTCGCCCATGCCGAAGCGAGTGGATGCCTGGAGGAGGCTGTGGTCCAGTGGGAGTCCCAGTGGAGAAATAGGCCTTGACTTGCACCCTGAGACTGAACTGAGTGCCCCACATGGAGTGGGTGGGTGCCTGAGAGAGAGAGAGAGACTGAGGTCCAGCAGAAGTCCGGTAAAGAGAAGAAGCCTTGCTCCCGAGATAGAAACAGCCTGGCTTGTTGGTCTGTACCCCGTGGAAGAGGGACCCCACACCGTAGCAGTTTTGGGGAGACTGCTTGCCTGTGAGGGGACCAGCGTCACTGTAGCAGTGTTGGGCAGGCTGCCAACAGTGAGACCCATGGCTACACAGAGGAAAAAAGCCTCTCCCCCAGGCAGGGGAAGAAGATCTGGGTGATGAACTGACCTAACCCCCCATCATGCCTTGTTCCCTTGTGCAGCTGCTGGGAAGGAGGAAGGGGAGTGAGTGCAGAAATGGTGGCCTTGAAGGGTTTATTTTACTTCTCATTTACTCCTCTAACTCTGTCAGAAATAAATTAGATCACTTTGCAACCTAAGTTAGTCTTGTTTTGCCCATTGAGTGCATCTTCTCCCAGGTTTTGTTATCTCAACTCAGGAGCCCTGGGTGTGGGTGTGTTAATTTGGGCGGTACCTGGCATTTGGCCAGGCTCAAACCACAACATAATTGGCATCCCAACATGCGGCTGGAGAAAGTGGAAGAGAAACTATAACACTTATTTAGGGGCATCTCCCTGGGAATCATGGACTCCATTTGTCAGAAGAAGGGTTTGGAGAGTTCCAAGCAAACCAAAACCATGGTCTAGGTTTCTGGCCATCTTATTGAGACTTTGCTGTGCTGCATTGGAGAGATGTGAATGAGGACCAAAACTTGCATGCTCTGGGCACTCAGGATTTTCCTGCCTCATGTGGTCATGTCTCTTCCATGTTGCAAACCACTGAGACTCAGCTGGCTTCAACAGAGCCATAGCAACTTCCTCCGGGTGAGGAAACCTTCCATCTCCAGCCCAGAGGACCCGTGTGATACTGGCTGCTATTCTTTGGCTGGTCCAGGACTGGTGGCAGCTCCTGGAAAGGGGCCAGCTGGAGAAGTGAGATAATGTGACACACCAACATGGCCCCAGAAAAATTGCTCTGGTATGCAGAAACCTATCTTCTCCCACTTTCTGTTCAGCACCATGCTCCCCCGGGAGAGTTACACTGAGGTATAACTAACCTTTGGCACATGCAAGTTATTCCCTCCTGGATGGGGTTGGACAGTTTTCCGTGGGTAACACACTGGCTAGGTTTTGTTTAAAAAATAGGAGAGGCAGCACAAAAAGACTCTCAGTTCTGGGCAGTTCCTTGAGAAGCATAAGAAGGCAGCTGCCTTTCACTAAGGAAGTCCCAGTGATATCTGGAAGAGCAGGGTGCAGCTGATATGATCTTTCAGCTTGTCCTGTGGTCACTCTGGCAGGTGCATGGTGCATTACTGAGTGTTGAGAAGTTAATGGCCCCAGACAGAAGCTGATATGCCTGCTGAACAAAGATGCACTGCTCTTAAATGACTGGCAAGGCAGTGAGATGCTGCTTGAATTACACCTACTCGGCCTCCCCTTTTTAAAATTTTTTTTTTTTTTTGTTTCCCCCCAGCTCACTTCCATGACATGAAAGCCCAAAAAGTGACACTCAGCAACTATCAACGATTTTAATATGGACTTTTCTGAGGAAGCAAAAAAAAAAATAAAAAGCTTTTTCCAAAGTCATTAGCTGACAATTGCAGCCTGTTTGAAAATTGCTTGCACTCTCTGCTAATTGGTCTACCAGACCTGTTCATTTGTTAATTTGATGCCATTAGGTAACTGGCACATCTCTGCTGCAGACAAAGTAAGACAAGGACTGAGGGTGCTATTTTGGTCTTTTTCTTCGGATGTTTTGAGAGGACTTGATGCAGAGCAAAGATGCTCCGTGCCTGCTGTGGGCACCATCCTCAGGGGTAGTAGGACACTGTAGAGACACCCTGGGCTGGGTGTCACCCCTGCTGGGTGGTATAAAACCTGGAGTCTGAGGTGAAGGGGAATAGGCTGAATGAATAAATTGCTTTAGGTTGGGTGAATAGCTCAATATTAAAGCAATTATTGTAATTACTTACACTAGCCCCAAATTGGCCGGTTTCGGATTTGCAAAGTGAAAGAAAAAAAGGTGTTTTGGGGTTAAATGGATGCTTTATTTGACAAAAAAAATGAGTCCTATAAATAAGAGTGAAAGATTGAACATGCAGAACACATACTAATACCTTTTGTAACCTTCTCCTTTCTGACCATACCCTGGGATGAGGACTTGGGTCTCAGTCATCGTCTCTCCATAAATGTGCCTTGGAATCAGGCTGATTTCCCTCTCTCCTACTGTTTGTGTGAAACTGTTTGTGCGAATGGGTAGAAGGTGAAGAGGCAGATCATCTCTCTGTCTGGTGAGGCAAAGCTCAGGACAGAAATTCTGATCACTGTGTGTGGGGATTCCCTGGTGTGCCCACCCCTGGATGTGCCCTATAACTGCATGATTAGGTTATTTTTGGAGGAGAAAGACTTCGAATTCTCATTTGAACTGAGATTAATGCCTAAGATGCTGCACTAGAAGAGACATCAGCTGTGTCTCTCAATCTGTGATAGGTGCCAAATGCCCTGAAACTATTTATACACTTAAGAATACTCAGTAAGTGCAACCCAAACTGTTTCAGGTTGGCTGAAGCAGGATCTTTTAAGAGCTTCCCTGTATACTTGAAAAAAATTGTTTTTTCCCATATCAGGTCTATCTCCTCCAGCCTGTTGCACTGCTGTGCCAAAAAGAAATCCTCAGACTGATGTAACTGGTTGATGGTATCTCCATGGTAAGGACCTGCTTGTTTTGGAAAATGGCAGCCAGAATTTCTCTGATGTAGAGAAGGAAAACTAATTAGCTCAGTGCACAGAGGTGCTGTGCCCAGGAAAGGGCTCAGCTCCAGCTCCCTGAGCTGACCCCAGTGTTTGAGGAACTTGTGTCATGGTCAAGCCTGAACTTTGTCCCCCGCTGTCCAGCAGCTCTGCCTCACTCTGGTTCCAGTCTCTTACTTTAGTGCCTTATAAACAGCACTAGGACCAAGTACTGTGTTGATCATCCCATGGGACTGCTCATAAACCCCCTTGTATCCTTCACTGTTATCCTTCATCCTTAGCCTTCCCTTTTATCCTTCATCCTGAAGAGACCAGGAACATCTCAGTCTCAGCAAGACAAAAGGTAACAACTTAAAAATCCAACTTTAGAGCAGTTTTTCTCCTTTTGAATTAGGTAGGAAAATTGCTGCTCTTGGTACAAGGTCACTTTTGGGTCCCGACTTTCACTGCTTGGGCTTTGCAAGTGAATGCTGGTGCTTCTTTTACCCCACAGACCTAAGAAAACAATGGGATTGTGTGTGATCTAGGTGTTGGGCACACCTATCGGAGCAGATCCCAGGAGAAACATGCCAGGGTGCAAAGTGAAAAGGACTCTCAATCCTACCTTGGATCTGTCCCTGCTTGGAAAGCTGGGAATGGGGAACTGGTCAAGCACTCCAGAGAGGGACTTGGCTTGGAGTGGGTAACCTGTGTTTTGGTGAAGCTGGATGAAGGAAAACAAGCAAAAGCCTGTGTAATTCTCCCTGGACTGGGGCTTTCACCGGCCCAGCTACACTGGTCACAAATCACACCTCATTGCGCCTGACAGTCACAGCTAGGCTGGAAAAACCTTGTCATCCTGACCCAGCCTCAGGAGCTGGAGGATTTAGTGAGCTCTTCTTTGCTGTGTTTTGAGAATTTCTTAAGAAAACACTTTTCGTTCTGTGGGTGATTTCACAAGTTGGGAGAAAAGCAGCTGTTGGTGGTTCACAGCTCAGATTTCCCTGAGAAGTGTAAAGTCTCAGCTGGACACCATGATGATAGATTTTATAGATTTCCCCCCTTCCTCCACATGCAGCAGGCAGCAAAACCCAACAGTGAGCTACAGTGCATTTCTCCATGTTTAACTTCTCCTTGAGATAATCCATTTGCCTCTGTTCTTTGAAAACTTACTGAATAAGCCACTTGTTTCACACTGGTGGGGAAATAACACTTTGGGGGCCCCTTTTGTGCCTGTCTTATGTACAACAGAGGCGTGGAATTTTATAAAGTCTAATAAATACCCAGCTCTGCCAGATGTTAGCTTTCCCTTTTATTTTTTATTCCTTTTTCCCCTTTCCTTCTATTTTTCTTTTTTTTTCCTACTAGAAAGGAGGTCGGAATTTGAGTTTCAGACTTTGGCTGACTGCAAATAAAATGGGACTGTTTCTAAGAGACATGTTGTGACAGTGTAAATTATCACATTTTAGATGGTGTTAAATATAGAAATGCCACTTCAGAGGGGTTGCATTTTGTTCGGCGTCTGATATTTGTCTCGTCATGACATCGTTGTGAGATGGTGTCTGTTTATTATCTTCCCACCTTTTAATTCCATTATTCTGCTCCCTGTGCTGACAATGGTTAATGAAGAAGTTATAGCCTTTTTCTGTGTTTCATGGTGCCTGAGAGGTGGGGGAAGGTCACTGCGTGGCTTGAGGGGGCTGGCTCCAAATGAATCTGCAGTGGAATTCCCACTTGCACTCATCCTCCCTGGGATAAACCTCTGGATTAAATGCAGGGAGCAGAGGGGGGTGAAAAGGCCATACTAATACACAGCCCAGTGTCTCCATCCAGGGCTGAGAGGCTGCAGGGTCTGCAGGAGGCAGGAGGAGAGACAGCCCAAGTCAGGAAAACCACGGTGAGGAAGAAAAGCATTTCCCTTAGACTGGAACAGGCAGAATTCACTGGGCTGAATGGTTTTGAAGTCTATTCAGTTATTTTGGCTAAACCTAGCACATTGATGGCTCTATTTCCTTCTCCCGATGGAAAAGCATGCGTTTGGTCTCATTTATTAAATCAAAAAGTGGCATTTTCTTTATGGTGTGTGCTCTCTGCTGCTCCTCAAGAGTGGTAATTGTGTGGAAACTTCCATAGTTTATACCTAAAGGAATCTTAATTTTAATACATACAAGGTTACACCTATTTAAGCCTCATTTAGTTAGAAGTAGTGCAGTTTTCCATCGAACACCTCTCCAAACAGAAGCTGGCTTTGCACTTAAAGTGGATTCTCAGGTGTAACTTTATCTTCCCCACCTTGTCTCAGCTCCATTAAACTTAATCACCATCATATACATAGCTCCATTCAGTTAATGAAAAATTGTTTTCTCCAAAGGTAAAGTATTATAATTAAAGACTCTGTACATCAACAGTAGCTTTTTTGCCTTCCACCTTTTCCCATTTTTAAAATTGATTCATTCTGTGCAGAGTAAAATGCCAGAAATGCTTATGAGACAAAACAATTCTGCTCAGACAATGAGAAAAATAATCACACAGGATTACATGGCTGCAGATAACATTTTGCAAGAGGTTCTTGTCCCTGCCATGGATCATCAGACAGATCTGATAAAACTGTTAAGTAGGCCAGTGTTGCCCAATGAGTTAATAGCAGTATTGCTTTTATTCAGAAATGATACCAGGCTGCTTTTGAAGCAGTAATGAGACTTGTGCATGACTGGGCATGTGGTCTGGCCAGAAATCCCAGCTCATGGCAGAGAATAGGTCCATCCCTCCCTCCACAGCACCTGAGGGCATGCCAGCAGTTCAGAGAGGTGATAGTTCAGGCCCAACTGAGAAAAAGTGAAATAATTTCTTTGGTTGTTCACAATGTAAATTTGCTTTGTCAAAATTGCTGATTTCCCCCCATGCACTGAAATAATTTTGTCCTCTCTTCCTTACCCCTTAAATTAAAAAAGTTCTGCATGGAAAATTCCTGATTTGTGCTAATAAAAATACGTTCTTGTGTATGTTCTTATTATGCACATCCAGCTATACAAATATAGATGATTTGCAGCTATACAAAAATAAAGCGGGACTTTCAAAAGCAGTCTAACTAGTTCCAGCCTAAACTAGTTAGAGCAAAAGCAGGGAGAGTTTATAATTAAATTCACTGGGAGCTGTGCTAGTCCCCTGCTGAGTGCTTTTAAACATTCCCTGCCTCAGAATCTATGGAAGACAAATATACTGTATTTATAGCCATCTTGTTTTAATATAAACATGTCAAACTGTAAATCTCAGTCACCGAGATGGGCTCAAGCTGAAAACCTCAAATCCAGATTTCCGACGTTCTCTATTTCAGATCAGCTCCACTGTGGGCTTCCGGTTTGAGGATCTGGGACTGGTTTTTCATTTAGGTCCAGCTTCCCTCCTCGCATTCAGAGAGGATTGGCTCTCATGCCCCGTGTCCCACTGCACTCCAGTTAAACTTCATGAACTGGATTAGCTCCTCATTTCTCTCAACTCCAAGGTGCTTTCCTGGAGTGAAACACCCTTTGTGTTTCAGTACCTCTGTCCCTGATAACCTTGCTCCGCTTCAGAAGATGATTATGCATTTCCTCTATCATGGGAGCAGCATGTGCCTGTCTTTGGTTTCACATTTTTGTTCTGTGTGTCCCTGTGTTTTTCTTTCCATGCCCTGTGCTGAAGAGAGTCCAATAATAGAACAGCAACAACAAAAATAGCATCATGGCTATTATTATCCCTGCACAGGTTTGTTGCTGGGAACAGATCCATCTGTGAAATGTCCATGTGCTGCAGGACAGGCACTGCTCCTGCCTCCTTGGGCTCCTCTGCTGGGAGACAGAGGTTGGAGAAACACAATGAACTTTGGCTAATTTGGGATAAGACAGCAGCTATTGGTGTGTTGACAATCCCAAGCTTTTTAAAGCAGTAGATCTGAGGGAGAAAGGGGGGGAAAGGAAAATGTTTCCATAACGACTGGCACATGAATGCTGTTATGTTCCCATGAGGTGCCAGTGTGTGCTTGCGTCTCCGAAAAAGGTGTGTGCGCTCTGCAGATGTTTTCTCGGAGTGGGAGATGTCCTAATAAGCAGGTACATTGTTCCACATGTTTAATCGTGAATGGCTGCTTCAATTCTCCTGACCCTTTTTTTCTTCCCTCTTGACCTTTTCCTTTCCCAGCCTGTCGCAAATGAAGAATGATTATTAACCAAAATAAAAATTAAAAAAAAAAAAGGAAGTAAGGAGATAAGGCTTGGGGGAGAAGGGGGACTTGGGAACATAAAGGAGAGTGGAAGCGTGTTATGCAGTATTTGTTTTCTCTGCTGCCATTTTATTGCTTTTCTGGGAGCGCTGCCAGAAAAATGGCGAGTAGCACTTTAATTAAAGAAGGCTCTGTGTGCACTCCAGCTGTTCCTCATGTGACCGGCCTGTCTATGGGTAAAGCAAAGGATGCTCCTGCCAGCTAGCCCCGATCAATGCTAATCCAGTTCCTGAGCACACGCTGCCGAACCTTGGTGCGAACCTGCGGCGTTCGGGGCGGGGCCTGCAAGCCAGACACTCAGTGCCCCGACCTGCTCCTGGTATCCTCAAGGATCTGAAGGCAGGGTCTGGCAGTGGCACTGCTGGGGGTGCAGGAGTGCGTGAAGGGAGTGGAGCTATGCTAACAACATTTTCTCTGCATGCAGCAATATACCTTACTCATAAACAAACTGTGCTGCCTGGATGGAAGGGCAGTGTGGGGTTGGTGGTGGAAGGCTGGGCTCCCACTGAAGTTTCTGGGAAAGCAGAATGAATATGAGTAACTTTTCAGCAGTAACCTAGATCTGAGATGCCCTAAGCTCAGGGAAGGCTACTGCATATATATATATATTTTATTTTTCTGAATTTGGAGAAAAACAAGTTCATCTAGAAAAGGAGAGTCCAGCTACGCTGATGCCTCTAAACTGTAATACTGAGCTGCACATCTGGAAGGTGCTCTATGGATTCATTAGCAATGCTAAAATAATGCTAACAAAGCAAAGATGCATAACAGGATGGAATTTTTTGTGATGAACCAATAAGAAAACTGATACAACATCTTATATCTTATACATACTAATGTTGTGTTTCTTGTGAAACCGTCCTCTGAACCTAGTTTTTTTTTATGGAAGAAAATATGTACTGTGATGATTAAGGCTATATAATTCCTTAAGACAATACATTGGGCTGAGTTCTTGTTTTTGCTACAGGGCCCCTTTGCAGGCCTCTGCCAGTGTGGAGGGCACGAAGATGAATGTGATGTTGTTTGTGCCCACTGTAAGGCCATTCTCCAGTGCCAGACAAGCGTAAAGGGGCCTCTCTGTAAGTGAGAGCATCATAAAACCCTGTGTAATAAAACCCTGTGCTTTTGTTGCAGCAGCTCAGTGGCATTATTGCCATTGCAAATGTCACTTCTGACGTGTGCTAATTTAGGTGAGATACGACACATCCAAGTGTAACCTGAAGTGTCCCACAACTGAAGCATTTTATTGTTCTTTCACACACCTCACCTACCAGTAACATGAAGCTGCTTCCTCCCACAATGGTGCAGAGCTGAGCTTCCTGTATTGACCTGCATGAGACCCTTTTTTGGGAGCTTTCCAACCCTTTTCCTTTCATAGCCTGAGAATTACTCCTTCTGTATTTGTCTGTCTCCCACACACCGAGGTCTATTCACACAGTTTATGGCGGTGGAGGTGAATTGATATAGTACACTGAGGAGATTCGAGACAAAACTATTGTATTTCTGAAAGTCAACTTGAGAGTAGTGGGGACAGGCTGAATTTCCTCCATTTTCCAGCAAAAAGGGGAAACAGAGGCAAAACCTGAGAAAAGAGAGATGTTATCTGGTTATGGCAGAAACGATCAGATGGACTGTTGGTGTGCAGGTGGGAGGTTAGAGACCTACCTTGCATGCTTTGTCCGCCCTTAATGTGCTTGCAGAAGGCCTCAGGGGATCTGAACAATTGTTGATGCATGTTGACAATATTTTAAAAAGAGGGTCATCTCCGTCTGTCCTGGTGGAGAACCTGTGTTGCTAGCTGTGAGTAGTTTTCGAGCAGTAGCTGGATGGAGGCTCTTGTGCAGTGTTTCCTTTGTATGTTTTCTATGAAACCCAAAGGATGCTCTGGGCCCTCTCTTTGCACACTCACCAGCTTGTCACTGTCAGATTTTGGGTCCCATCTATTACAGCAGTGAGTTTTCCTCAGATATACAGATATACTTTCCTCAGGAAGTACATGTGGGTCCTGCCCTTAGTGTCCCCAAGCCTGGTCACAGTCATCTCCCCTGCTTGTGAGCTGGCTGCACACTCTGCTCTTGTCTGGAAGCCTGAGGAGTGCAGGACCTTTTTATTTCCCACTCAAATGCTGATCTCCTTTCAGTGACACTGCGTGTTTGTTTGCAACCCAGCTCATTTCTCTGACATGATTTATCTGTCTTCTGCTGTCCAGTTTCTCTTCGGATGACATCTTTATGGGACTCTTTCATTTATCTGGTGCTGCCTTTCAGCTAAATACCAGATTGTTTCTTCCATCCATGCAAGTTTCTTTTTACAAGAAAACTCATAAAATATTTTCCTTTCCCTGGACTTTATTTTTTGGCTTTGTAGGCAGTTTACCTTCTCTTCACGTATGTTTGAGTGAACCTTGTTTGTCCTGGCTGCTTTGAAGTACAGGCTCAGAAGTAGCAACGACTTCATGACCTAAAAATGACCTGGGCAGAGTTGTTGTTTATACAGGAGGCCCTTTGCTGTCCTGTGCATCAGAAGCTGGGGAATAATGTGACAGGGACTCTCTTCCTATACAATGATATGGGCTCCTTATTAGCAGAAGTCCAGAATGTGTCTGGAGAAGACATTTGTTCTGCCCTGCTTTACTTCTAATGCTTCTCACAAGTTTTTTTCCATTCTGTAACTCTCCCAATTAGAAGCAGGTTAATGTGTCTTTTGGCAGTATTTACTTATTTATTTCTGGTACAAGTTGCTCTTGATTTGCTGGAGGCACTGGTTGCTGGCGACTCTAAGGGCACAGCTTTTACTGTCATTCTGTTGTAGTCTAGCAGGCGCCCCTGTTAGAGCTAAGGCAAACTACTCTGCACAGGAAAAAAACCTGGTTTGGACTTGTAAATCAATTTTCCATGTCTGGATGGCTTTTTTTCTAGTGGAAACATGGGTGTTGTAGGAAGTTGGGTAAATAAGTTTCATTCCAACACAAGGTTGGGATGTAGCCGAGGTGCGTACCCAGCTTGGCAGCTCCAGCGCTCCCTGTCCTGCTAAAATAACAAGGAGGAAGAGTCCGTGGGACTGAGAGACGGAGAGAAGAAGGGCATTTGAGATGGGGAAAAATACCTGTAGGCAGAAGTGATCCAAATTCATATTTGCTTGTCTGACTGATGGCATTGAAAGCCCTTCCAGGCAGGATCATGGCTGTAGCTGGCTGAGAGCACGTCAGCATCAGACAGACAGAACTCACCAGGTGCCTTTGAGCAGGATGACGCAGCTTGGCACAGGGCTGCACAGCAACATTAAGGCCAAGGTCCTGGAAGTGGGATAGATGGGGCATGCTGAGGGCCAGGACCTACTCAGTAGGAAAAATGCTCTGCCTGGTGCAGCTCTGCACTGCAGTGCCTGTGAGTTTGTTCCCATGAGGAACAGGGATCTTGGCACAGCGTAGCCCTTACAGTCATCCCCAATGATCCTCCAGATCAATTCCTGCCACTGTAGGTCCCACAGAAACCAAACTGGCAATGTCTGACGGTGTGAGTATGGAGCAGGAAGGAGCTGGGCTGGCCATGTGAAACAGAACGAACAGCTACCTCTGGTCTTCCTGGTCCCAAAATGAGAGACAACCACTGGTCAACCCTGAGCTTGGACAGCTTGGCAAGATCAAAACTGGACCTAGTGGCAACCCTAAACAAAACCAGTTTAGAGCTTGGTCTCTGCTCAATTCTGTGCGCACTGAAAAATGCCTGATGTTGTGGTACTAACATGCTGTGCATCGTAAGTACGAGCAACAGTGTTTTGGACACAGTCTAAAGCAGTGTCTGAATGATTTCCTGCCCAGGGATGACAACACTGCAAGTGTGATGACTCATGAAACTCCATGCCCAGCACACCATCAACACCCATAAAATGTTATCTAGCTGTAGGTCAGCAACACCTTCCTCAAGCAGGACAAGGCAGCTGGCTGGATTCCCATATAGGAACTTTCTTGGATGCTTGGGAACTGCTAATGGGATACAGGATCTTTGCCTCTCCATGCTTTGAGTGCAGTGCAGATGGGTATGGCCCCTGTTTTTGCTGTGATACCACTGCTGATGGGCTCCAGGAAGCTGCACTGGGACCAGAGAAATGGGGAACAGTAGTGTGTTCAGCATAAAGTGCTTTAGGGAGTGAATGGAACTGATAAAATATGAGATTCCTTAAAGCTTTTTCAAAAACTGAATTAAATCCACTAGTCAGAATAGGTGTATGATGTTATTATTATCAGTAGTTTTTCCTAACTCGGTCAGGACTTGGTGGTGTCAGGTACAGCTCAGAGTTTGCAGTCCAAATACAGGATTAGCAACAGCAGGTGGGGAAGACAGATGAGACTGCAGACAAAACCAGTGCCAGCAGAGTAGGCTGTGGTGACACCTTAGCAGAAACTTTTGAAGGATTGAGAGTCTTGGAACTGTAGTGGCAAAGGGGAACTTGAAGGATCAGCTCAGATGTGTAAAGCATCACAGTACCTGCCTGAAAGAGTGGCTATGGAAAATTGTATCTCAGGCTGAGCTCTTAGGAGGTGGCCCAGGGATAATAGGTAGTGGGGAGAGTGGGTAGAAAAGAAAAGAAAGTTGGTGTTCTGGGGTGAATTTCTGAGGCCACAGAGGTGCAAATTGTGGGTCTCTGCAGCAGTATTCAGGGTGGCTCTGAAGGGGGGAGGATTGCATTAGTAGGTGACAGAAGAGATGATGCTGCAGTAACTGAGAAGCTGAGAATTTGGCCAGGTTTTTGGCTGTTCAGAATGGCAGAAAAGGCCATGCCTGAATAGTGGTATTAGGACTGAACCTGTAAGGTTGATCTTGGTGGTGCTGATCCTGGGGAAGGGTATAGCTGGAAATGCCCCTGGAAGGAAGTCCTGCTAATGGACAGGGATGATTTAAAGAAAACAGTCACCAATGGAAAGAATGGTCTTATTTTACTGTGAATATTAAGGCAGCACAAAAGTAAAAGGATACATCCAGTAAAACTACATGTGTGGCTTTAGCAGCAAGCAAAACTAAGCAAGGTAATGCACCTAATTATTACTACGTGAGAGAAAAGATAGGATTGAGAAAGATACATCACCAATTGCCTTTCATCCACTTTACTATCATCCAAGGTCCGCAGCTGCCGGGGAGCTCTGTTTCACAGCAAGAACACTTCCTGGCAATAGGGAAAATCCTGTGTGGTGCGTCCACCCATAGGTGAGGCCTCCAAATTTGCCCCAAAAGTGGGTCCAGCTTTTATAGGCCCAAATCAGCAAGTTGATTATATTTTTAGCACAGAAATACCTGGATTTAATGGCACATTTCCCAGCCAGCCAGGGCCAGGGCTTGGCCAGAGCCCAGGCCTTGACTAGGAGGGTTTTCCCCTAAATTACCCTACAAATAAGCTTCTATTCCTGTCAGTTGGGAAAGTTTCGTAAAATGATACATTTCTTGCAGATAACTGCTCAAGGTTATAAAGAGCTAGCATAAGCATCTTTGTCATCTATTTTTATTTAAATAATACTGCTGGTGTTAGTCACACAGTGCTCAGGACCTATCTTGTAAGTCAGCTCTGGCTGAGGCCTGCTGCTCAGGCCTCAGCACGTCAAAAGGTGACCTTGATGGCTGTGATGTGGAAAGAAGAGGGAGGCTCGAGTTTATCTCAATGACATGGTCTAAGCTCACAGCTGAAGGACAGTGCGTGGCTTTGTTTGAACAGTCTGGAGTCAGGATTGAACCACGAGCCACCTGCATGGACAGGATGGCTGAACTTGTGTCTGGGATGCAACTGGTTTTGGAAGCGATGGGAGAAGGCAGCGCTGAGAGCAGGGTCCTTTCATCTGGAGACAAGGGAGGTGAGGAGGATCTTCAGAGAGATTATGAGAGAGGTATGAGTAGAAACAGAACAGAAGAGTAGCATGGAAGCCAAAGGAAAATTAATCCTCAGGAAAGTGAGCTGTCTGAGTGAGGATGTAGGGAATGCAAAGAGACTGGAGGCAGAGAGTCGGATCCGAGATCATGAAGACAGTGATCTGGAAACTAGGCTGTCTCTTTGGCCAGAAATGTTGGTTTCTGTATGTCTGCTTTTGATCTCACTATGAACATTAGTAAAATATTTCCATTTTTCTGGCAAAGTGGATGTCCCTAGACCATGCAGCTGCTCAGTGAAAGCAGGTTTGTTATCAGGATGGTGGCCAACATTGCAGTGATATTATACAGCTGTTTGGGGCCCTGCACTTTTGCCTGCATTCATCACCTGCTTTTGAACTGGTCCCAGTCCTCATTGCTGACCTATTGGAAACCTCTGCCTTGCACCAAGCTAGTGTTTATCAGACTGGAGAGGCTTTGAATAAAACAATTCCTGTTCCAAGGAACTTGGATGTTTTGACAAAACTTTAGTCTCATCCCGAAATCTCCAAGCAGCTCGAGCCATCGATGACTGACATCTGTGCTCTGAGCTGAGCACGAGGAGAAGACGCTGCATTTCTTTAGTTGGTGCCAGGCTGTTGTGATGGCTGATGCAATGTTTTGGCAGCTAAGCTGTAGCCATGAAGGTTTGTGCTGTAGGACCCAGTTCTAGTGGGAGTTTTAAGGCCTAAATATAAAAA
>VZRN01000983.1:860518-890315 GCA_013397935.1 Dasyornis broadbenti | reverse complement strand
AAAAAAAAAAAAAAAAAAAAGCCTCACTGAACTGGCAAACGACCAAGCCATAGTACATAACCTCTGAGCACTCCAGGAGTATTTTCATAGCAGCTGGATGAGGAATGAGTTGATAGAGACAGAGCAGGGGAGTTTGAAGCTCAGCCCCTCAGATAATTTTTCAATGTGCTGGATTGTCCCTGCACTGCCTTGGCAGGAAACGCAAACCATGCTGCATTGTCTCCTTGGCCGCCTCCACAGTGGAGCTGCTGGTCTCCATGTGCTGGGGCAAGGGGTGTGAGGGAGAGGTGTTTACACTTTTCATCCAGTGGGAAATCTGGAAGTGGAGCACAGGCACCTCAGACTGTAATGTGATAACAGGTTTGCCCCCATCACTCCTACTGCTACTAACAGAGCCAGAGAGGGAAATTCCTCAGGCATGTGGGATCTCTCAGCTGTGGAAAAACCACCATCCTGGTCTTCCTCACTTCTTCCAAGTCAGTGGCCGAACTGCTGCTCCTAATACACACTAATGACAGGTACTTAACATAGAAAACAGAAAGGATACACTGAATACATCAGATCCAGGTTTCCCAAGAGGACTGCAAAGTCTCACTGCTCCATTATCACTGCCTATACAATGTGCAGTGCACTGGCCATAGTGCATGACTTTACTAGCCTACTGCTTTTGTGGCAGTCAAGAAACTTTTTTCCTTGGTTTTAACATTTGGGTTTGGAAGGATAGGTGGTCCTACAGTGGCCTGGCAAAGAAGTGGGCTGTATGATAGGTCTGGATGACCTGAGTGTGTAGTACCTTCTTCCTCAGTAAACCCCCTGGGTGGATGAATTTCCTGAACCAGTAAATTCATGTGAGCACCCACCCCAGCTGAGGTCACTCCCAGCTTCCAGCAAGCCACTGTACACACACTGCCCAGCTACAGCGAGCTGGGATGGAGGAGGCTGGGAATAGGAGTGGCTGTGTGGTACATCAGTGCTGTAGCCATGGCAGAAAGCATTTGTCCCCAAGTGCTTGTGTCCTCTGCTCACCCACACTGCTTCCTGTGCTCGGTTTAGGTGCAGATGTTCCAGTTATATTCCAGTTTGTCATCCAAAAGCTTTGAGATTTTCTCACTCCTCTGAGGCCAGCAGACATGGGTAATGGTTGAAGGCTGTTCTTTGACTGCCCATTTTGGCTGTGTGAAGTTACTTGGGAGGGTCTTTCCTTGCTGTTAAAACAACTTAATGAGTTCCCCTTGTCCTTTGCTAGGTTTTTGGTCTCATTGATACAGTCAAAGGACTACTTTGGTGGGCTGGGAGGTGTTACTGTGCTGGGGAGGGGAAGCTAGAGATGCAGTCTGACACAGAGAGAGAGAGAGACACTGCTCATTTTGGTGAGCCCTACTTTCCTGTGTGCTTGGGGATCTCTGAAGCTCCCCAGACCAGCCCATCTGAATGTATGGAAAACACTGGGAGAGAAAGACACGCCTCTGTGGGACTTGAGGCTGCAAGTACCCCAAGCAGCAGTGCTGAATAAATGTGTGTGTCTGCATGTGCATCTACTTTAATCACCCTTTTCAATGTGCAGCTGTTCTCCACGGCAAAGTATTGTATGAGGGTAACAGGGTGACCCCAATTCCCCTTTGGCTCCTGCAAAACCTGTTCATATTCTCTCTTGTGCCTGAGAAACTACTGCAGAAGAGACTTTCCCTCTCTCACTCTCTTTTTCACTTTGTAGCGAGAGGAACAGTCTTTCATTGTTAGATTTCAAGATAATCCTCTTCTGTCAGTGTGTGACTCCTACATCCAGCAGCAGGGCTGGACCCTGTACCACAAAACTGTGTGAAGGAGGTGATGCATGTCTGGCCACCCATTGCTTTTCCTCTCAGTTTCCTAGGAATTGCTGTAAAGCCATTCCCTACTGCTGTGGCCAGCAGAGTAATGCAAAGGAGAGTCAGGCTCCAAGGCCACAGAATGGTATGCTGTCCCTAAACTGCAGAGAATTTTGGACAAAGTCTTAAAGGAAAAGGCTGGGTAGGGATTTTTAGGGAAGAGTGCTGCCAAGGAGAGCGGCACCAGGCTGAAGCCGGGGCTGTCTCCCAGCTCTTTGTTCCTCGGGGTGGTCGCCTTCCTCCGCCCGGCACGGCACAAAGAGCCTTTGGGAACTGGCCCAAAACAGAGGAGTGGCAAAGTGCAGTTAGTTCCCCTGCTTTTGTAAAAGGCATGTCTGGCTGCCAAGGGAAGTTTCCGTATCCTGCTGCCTTGTGTTTGCTGGGGCTCGTCTGGGACCCGATGTGCCTCCGAGTCCTCAGGCTGCGACCGGAGTCTGGGAGCTTTGTTCCTTCCTTTATACACGGATGGAGAAGACAACGCTCAAGTGTTTTCAGCTTTTCTGACTGATTTGTGCTTATTACAAAGCCAGCTGCCTGGGCCAGTTTTCTGATGTGGGTTGGGTGTCCTGGGGACATTTGCTTTGCTTCTGCTTGGGCTGAGCTTGTTCTGGAGACAGAGGGGCCTGGTCAGAAACTTGGGAAAGATGCTGAAAAGATGGCACTGAGCTTCAGGATGCCCTCCAAGAAAGATCCAGCCTTGAGTGGGGTGGGGGGATGGGGGTGGGGTGAGTGAGCTGCCTTGCTCAGGAAGCAAATGTAGCATGGGGAGAGCACTAAATCCTAAAGACAGTAGAGACAATTGTCTCCCTCAGTGCGTTTTGGCTTTAATAAATTGTGAAGGTTGTCAATAAATAACCTTTTTATCAGCCAAGAGGGGTTTTTGGTCCAGATCCTTTCCTTATGGTTAATCTTGTGGGGAAGGGCTTTTGCCAACATTCAGGGCTCAGTATTGGGACAAACCATAGCACAGGCTTTGTAAAAGGCAACTAAAGAAAAAGACCAGAGATACAGGTGATCAAATGACAGTGTTTGTTGGGAATTAGTGTCATGTGGAGAAACTTTTCACAGATTAGTGCAATTACCTGATATTAAGATGGTGTTTAAGCTGTAAAAACCATCCATAGTGGTATGATGGGCAGTGGGTTGTGAGGATGAAAGCAGGCTGTCATTAAAATGATGCAGTTACAGGAGGTGTTTTAATTTGAGTTTATGCAGTGTGACAATTTGTATATAAAAGATTCCTACTTTGGGAAAATTTGGGGGTTTGTCTTTTGTTAATTTTCTGTTAAGACTGAGCCTTTGGTGTGAGTTCATGTACTAGAGCACTAAGGCTGTCTTCTACAAACACACCTTTCAGGCCACACAGACAGGGCTTGGGTCCATTAGACTGGAGCAGCTGCAGGCAGCTATCATGCTGGATCAGCCAAAGATAGCATGAGCATACTTAATCTTGCATGTGTGCCTAATATGAAAATAGCAATAAGTGAAAATCTGCCATTTGTTTGACAAGAGCATCCCCCAGTCTGGGGAACACTCCCCTCGACGGTCACATTTCGTGCAGAAGAGAAGCCAGAGCATGCAGACAAACTCTGAAATGTGTTATGTGTTTGATATGAAAAGCATGTGAGGCTTTTTTTGTGTTTTCTGGAGGGAATTAATGTAATAGAGCTGCCACCTTTCATCAGTCGGGTTTGGTGGCAGCTGAACTCAGGGACAGTAGCGGAGAGGAGGGCTTGTGAAAGGTGTGGAGAGAACTCGTATTTGAATCGCAGAGAAGAAGGGATTTTTCTGTGCATCTCTAGGAGAAGTGAAGGGCTCTTCTTTGGTGTTTGCTTCTGTCAGAGACTCTGACAGATTTTGGGCTGGGCTGAGCCTGCTGGGGTGGGCACAGAAAGCATCTGGGTGTGCAGCAGACGTTGCTGCCAAAGAAAACAAAATCCTTTTTCTCAGAAAGACTGTCAGGGTTATTTAGAGGTAGGTTTAAAATGTGCTGCTGTTTTCCCTGCAGTGAGGAATACCTCTCTCTGAACTCTTCCCGGAGGATAGGCTACGCTGCCGAGTAGGAGGGAAACATCCAAGTCTGATCTTGCATCTGAGTGTGTCTGAAACACAGTGGAGCTGACACAGTTCAGCAACATAAGGGGAACTGAAGTGCAGAATTCGGTATTCTAGGTATTTAATGTCCTATATACAATTTTACAACATATATATTGAGAATTTTTTATTGAAGATATTTATGTATAGTGTCTAGAACACTAATATTTGCTCTTATTTGCTACAATCATAATTTTGCTAGATACTGTGTGCATGTGCTCCTGCTAGTTCAAGTCTTGACCCTACCAGTATACAAGCACCTCCTGGGTAGGGATGAATATTGGGGTTATCAGGGCTGGATATCAGTCTCACAAGGGGCTCTACAGACAGAAGATTCTCAGCAACTCACCAGAGATTACACATCCTCAGGACCTGTCCCAGCAGGACATTTGGATGGGTCATGCAGGGGATTTTGGATTTGGTCACTGCCCTACTTGCCCCTGTGGTGCTCACAGCACTGGAGCTGCTGCTCTGAGAAACATTTCTCTTGAGCAGATTTTTATATTGGCTCAGTCTTGGCTTCCCTGAGGCTCCTGGGATGGAGCTGCCACAACTTGCTGTAGGTATAAACTTGCTGTCTTCCTAATGGCTGCCCCCAAGGCTTTTGGTTGTGCTTGGCAGTGTGGAAACTACCTGCAGTTCAGAACACATCAAGCCTCTTTCTGTCCCTTTACGAGAGTTTCTCTTAACCACAAAGCAGCAGAGCTGAGCCACCTCAGAAAAGCACGCGACTGATTGGAATTAATAAGAAAGTGGAGAAATCAAGTGTCTTGTTTTCTTCCTAAAGTTTTTTTTGGAGATACCTGAAACATTGGGACATTCCACCAGCGAATGATATAACTAACAAGAGTTGAGCTCAGCTCTTGTTGTCAGTGTACGCCTTGAGAAGGAGCTTGAACAATTTTATTAAAGTTGCACAGCTGCAGACAGAGATAAAGACAGAGAACTAGATCTGCCCGCTTGTATATGCCACAAGTTTCTGTCATCCCTAGGACACATCCTGAGATCCTTAGCTTTTTTTAGGAAGCATTTACCTATGCTAAATCCCAAGATTTTTTTTTTCCAGAGGAAGTTGTACAGGGAGAATCAGCATGAAAATTGGGTGCAGACCTGGGGATCTGTTTTCTCTCTCCCAAGCACCTTGAGTGATCTGATATGATGGGGGAAGGGTCTCTGTCAGCCTTAAACAGGCTAACTGGTTTCACCTGGAACATGGGGCTAAAGAAGGGAGAAACGTAGGAAATAAAGGTTTTGATGTAAGGTTGACTGGGTGGGACAGTCTCACTCCAGACAGGAAACCCAAGATACTGACTTGTCCTTTCCTTTCCGCCTCTTGCTACTTCATTACAGCATCTTAAACACTCCACAAGTGGTTTGGAGTACGGACTGGTTTTATGTATGCTATTGGAAGCTGCTCAGTGCCTGGCACAGAAGGGCTCAGATCCTGCATATCCTGGGGCCCTCAGGGTGGATGTCCAAGATTTCCTCCTTCGGCATGTGGACTGTCACAGTGGCAGGAACTCCACTTCTGTCAGACAGAAAGTGCTGCCTGTTTTTTTCACTGTTGAATCCCTTGTCCCTGCATTTTTGACTGTTTATTTGCCTGGACAGTATAAAAATGAGAAGAGGCTCTGTTTTCTTCTCCCAGTGTAAGGCATTATTCACAAGCTCCCATTCCCTCCTCCCACTGCAAGGCATCATCCCCAAAGAGGTGAGCACTGCAATAATCCAATTTCCCACCTTTAAAACAACCACTTTTGACTGAGTATTTGCTTGGCATTCACATACTGAACAAGAAAATACCATGGTCTGTAAGCCTCTTGTTTGAGTGAATCACCTTGTGAACAAGGGGCAGCTGCTGGGTCTCAGACTGCAGCTGGGAATTCTGATAGAAAATCTTATTTTAGTGAAAAACCTCAAACATGGAGATCTTTTTATTTGAAGCCTATCACCATCCCATCCTTCCACCCCCCGCAATTTTCAGCTGAGATAAGCCAAGTCTCTGGAGTATATTGTGTTCAGAGCGACCTTCAGTAAACTGGCGCCATGACCTCAGTGCCATGCCTGAAGCAGATCTCTCTGCACCTGCCAATATAAGCAGGAGTCTGCTATGTGAAGCAGAAGGTGTTGCCTCTTGGTGGACCTGGCAAATGGTTTGAAACCTCCTGTTTAGTTTCAATTTCAATCTGGTGTTGAATGCGTTTTTTGCCTGGTTTCTACATGGATAAAATCCTTCAGTTTCTTATTTTGTCTGGTAGGCATTTTTGTACTGCGTACATTTGTGAAGACTGGCTTTCTATATAGATTGCCCTCATCCTGCTATCTCATCACTGCAGTTACTGGAGGCCTAGTCAGTATTTTTGATTAATGGTTGCATAAAAAAGTATATGTTATCCAGGACAGGACACTGGCAGAACTTGTGACATGATTTAGGAGCATTTGATGATCTCTTACTTATTTAAGCTGAAGAAAGTGTTAAGCCTGTCCTCCCACCACTGTACATGACATAAATGAAAAACTGGGGGGAAAAAAAGCAGCTAGAGATCCACTCCTGCAGATGGCTAATGCACTTGAAAAGGATTTTGTATTATGTATTTCCTTAATTTAAGTAAAGATAGCATTACTACTAGGTAGTACCTGGCTGGCATTTACATCTGTCAAGCCTAAATGAGACTAGGGTGTTTGTGAAGTTTAATGATTTAACATGCCAGTCTTTTCTCAGCTGTCATCTATTTCAGAAATTTCAAATCTTTCTAAATTAAACTGTTCTCCTTCTTTTCTGGCTTCAGAGTGGGGGAAAACTTTACTGGAATGAACAAATAAGTCATTTTAGTAAAATCATACTGGTGGCAGGGGGAGGAAGGTGAAGGAGAATAGAGTAACTACTTTAACACGATGAAATATTGACATGGATAAGTGAAAGAGGGAATAAAAGGGAGAGAGAACATGTGATTATCCAGCATCCCAAATGTGCAGCGTTAACAAAACTTTCATGGTGAGGGATGGTTAGCAATTGGCTTGGTATGTAAGGATTGAGAGCAATTGCTCAGCCTCCTGGGAAGCTTCATTGCTCGGGTGATGGGGCGAGTATTCCCTATTTATTCAGCAGCCTCCCTGTGAGCTAGGGAATCAGGTCCTTGTGTCAGGCTTGGGCAGGGAGCCTGGCAATTTCTGTCTCCCAAGCCTGAAACAGAATTTCTTCTAAAAGCTGATTCTGCATGGTAGAAGCCAGGGTGAGTGCTGCCCTTACACACAGTTCCTTTATTGTGGGCCCCTTAGGAGGGAATGACAACTCCCAGCCATTTGAAAGAATTTTCTCATGGCTATTCCAGATTTTTCCCCCTCACATTGAGCTCCTACGAGTTTCTACTACTGTCCACTTGTTTTCTCCTTGTCTTCTTCCCTTCTCTGCTTTGTCCTGGATTAGATGTCCTTCCATGTCACAGCTGACTGGTGCTAGTGCCAGTTCTCTCTCCAGGGAATCCGGAGACACCTGGTAAAATAAACCCTGCTGCTAAAAGCTTCAGACAGTGAACATTAAGCAGCAATTAGCGTGACCTGAGCTCTTTGCAGTGGTGCAATATCAGGAAATTGGATAATGTGCAATTCCCACTGGTGGATTTACTGCAGTCACTTGGTGTGGGTGAGACAAGGATGGGAGCGAGCTGTTGGTGACTAATCCTATTTCCACAAGGGCCTGGACTTTTCTTTCTCAAGGCTAGACTCATCTGAGGAACACCTGATAGTTTCTTGACAGCTCACCTCTCTGGCTTCTTATCTGCTGCTGAGCCATGAATCCCAGGTGGGATTAAGCACCCTACAATGCACTCACCGAAATTCAAAGACATTGATTCACATTTGTAGATTGTGATGTGCTTTTCACTGGTACAGGCCTTTGAAGCAGCAGCAACAATGGATTTTGAACTGTTTTCAAGGAATGGGTGAGAGAGGAACCATGCCAGTTTTAATCTGCAGCAGCTCCGGTTTCATTGTTGGGTGCCAGACTAGCAGCTGGAGAACGCTGGGGAGCGTGTTGAGCTTTGATGTTTCCAAATTGTGGTCCTGGGGGATTTCACTGCAACCAAAAATGTTTGAAGTGCTGGCCTCTTGCCACAGCTTAGGATGAGGAATGTATCTGAAAGCCTTCACAGATCTGTATGGAACTGGAGTGCGTTTTTCCCATGCAATCTCTGGCAGGACTGAGACGGATGTACTGTGGAATTGTATTACTGTCTTAGGACATCTCTAATTCACAACCCCAGGGCAACAGCAAAATACTGAGGACCAGATTTTCAGGATGTAACTCTAACTGAATACCTCATTCTTATTATCTTGGGGAAAAGAAATATCCAGTAGTTCACATTTCTAAAGTGCAATATGATTTCCAATGCCTAGATTTTTATAGAGTGTAAGAGTGGCATAAGTTCAGTTTGTGTATATACATCTTTGCTTCTGTACGTGCTAAAAATCCTGCAGGAAGCAATGCGGTTTTTGGTTTTTTCTTTCTTTCTTTTTTTTAAATAAGGCAGTAGTGTGTTTCCTGCTGAAGTGGCTGTAAAGGTAAAACACAGAATGTAAGCCATTAGATTAGTTGTATTTCACATGTTTGTAATTCTAATTGAAAGAAATTAATGTAACAGCTGAGAGAAAAATAGGGGTCCTGTTTTGTTGTTCTTCAGTAATGATTAAATATAAATTGCTTACTTATATCCATTAGGAAGTTGTGAGTTCTGGAGCTCATGAAATATTATCAGAAAAAACCTTTGTCACCCATTGGTGTTGGCGCATATTTAATCAGCAAGGCTCAGTGGAACTGTCCCTATGCTTTTTAAAGAAGCCCTGTGAATGGAGAGCTTTTCCCTCTCTCACAGCCCCTTACTATGCTTTTCCCTTCTCACCTTCATTCCAGGTCTGTGCCTGCATTTGGCTTGCAGAGCTCTCGCCCACGACACTGAGAAGCTTTCAGCCAAGAAACGGGTAAAAGCGTCAGTTTTGCAGTCGACTATTAGCCTCTTCTGGCAATATCCTAATTAATCCTGTTATTAGGCTTTGCCACTAATTGCTGTAGGAGAAATCTGGCCCTAATAAAAGCCACCCCCTTTGGCGTGGTGCCTCCAGCGCAGCCTGACCCGGGTGGTGGAGCGGCAGATGCTCTGGATGGAATTCTGTGCACAGGAATTTGCCTCCACGCAGCTCTGCTGGCCACCGCTGCAGATGGCAGCCTGCAAGGAGTAATGTGGTGTGGGGCTCCTTCCTGGATGTCTGGGCAGTTTGATTCGGGGGCCAGGACCAGCCGTGTGTGCTCAGTGAGGCATCCCAGTCTTCAGGTGCATGATGTGCCACCGCAGTCTGCTGTGGATAAAAGGCTTTAGATTAAAAGCCTTGATCACTTCCCGTTAATGCTTCACGCCAACGGGGCTTTTAAAAGATTGTCTCGATGATAAAAGGAGTGACCTTCAGATCCAAGGGTTCCAGAAGTGCCAGCTATGCCCTCCTATTAGATTATTATTACCGGTTATAATGTCCTGCTGTAAATTGGAGAAGACTGGGTGTAGCACTGAGATTGAGTTCATTCCTTCTTCCTAGTCCCCAACTCACCGCGACCATGTTTCTCTTTGTGCTCACTGAACAACAGTTCACACCTTCACAGTTTCCTGCACTTCTCCCTGGATTCTGCTCTTCAGCATTTTTTAAGTCGGGTGGAGTGCTCCATCATCCAGGGAGCATACTTCAGTTTTCATGCTAAAAGCAACTGCCAGCCTCATATAAGTGGTGCCGGGTGCTTCTGGCCCATTGGTCAGATGTAGTGTTTTCCCTGATGCTGCAAAAAATGTCAGAGCTTTCTCTAAATAAGGGCAGGGGGGAGGGAAGAGGACAAACAAGTGACTCTAACAGTGCTTTTGTATTGCAAATTGCATGCCAAATAGGAACCTCTTGTTTTTCAGGAGCTAAGTGTCCTTGAATTGGCTGGTGCTCACCTCTCTTGCTGAGCTCCTCCTGCTGAATCACAGAACCTCACCTGGCTGTACTATGAGTATGATGCAGCAGGGAGGAACAATGCTGGGTTCAAGAGGGTCTCTGACACTTTAACAAAATTTTTCAGGTCTAAGCAGGGCACCAGGCAATTCTGAAAAGCCCGTTTGTTGCTTATGATATGGAAACATTTGGATGACTAGTTGTTATCATTAACTTTTCCTCCCCTGGCTGTTCTATACAGACTTCTGCTATCCAGTCCTCTACCAGAGCCTGATTTTGCAGCCCTACCCTGGATGGGCACATCTTGATTTGGTGACCACTGGCAAAGACCCTCTTCAGGTTACACATCTCAATTGCTGTGCATGAAGCCCTTCATGCTTTTCTGGCTGTGCATATCAAACTCTGCTTTGCTGTGTGGCTCTGGAGCAACCAGAAGTTGTACAGTTTCAGCAGGCTCAGAGTGTTCTCAGCATCTCTCCAAAAGCTCCCAGCACTGTGTAGTGTTGGGCAATCTCATTACTCATGCCCCCGGTGTTAGACTGACATCAATAAGGCTTCCCCCTTATCTTAATAGCATCTCAAATGACTGTAGTGGGAATAAAATTCTGTGCTTGGTCCAGCTGACAATTTATAACCCAGGATTTGCCTTGGACATGGCATTTCCAGCAGAGGGTTTATCCTGTGGTCCTTATTCCATGCTAGTTGAACCCCTGGGTGTGAGATGTCTACAAAGCACTTTCTTGCCTCTCCAGAAATGTGCTCCAAGAAATTTAGACCAAGGAAGGTGACTGTGGACAGCACAGAATTGATACACAGAGAGTGAAAATCCTCTCAGAAGTGGCTTTTCAGTCCAAGGGAGTGTCTCTTCCACTCTTGCTCACTGATTAACACTGGGTTGGTGAGTGTGTTCCAGACTAGGGGAGAGAAACTACTCAGGAGATGAGGCTGGCAGGGTTTGGTCCAGCTCATGTATCCCATCTGTCCTGCTGGCCTTTACAGCTCACCTTTCTGCATTTACAGCTGAGCTTTATGGGTTTGCAGAATGATTTCTGGAGCTCTCTCAGATCAATACACAGTAGAGGTCCCTCTCTGGAGGGCATGTTCTGACATGATATTACCCTGTCATTGGTTCTTTTCTCAGTTTATAGCTTTGCTTAATATTTAAATGGGTTTCTTGCTGCAGTGCTTGTGCCCCGTTTACCCAAATAATCTATAACTCAATGACTTTTAAATCCACTTCACAAGTTGTTATATTCATTATAAATGAGTTGTAGTGCAACCTGCATCTCAAGTAGGTATTCTCATCTGGAGGTCTGTGCTGAGATCCAGCAGGAGCAGCGAATATATTAAACCCATAAAACCCCCAAGACATCCTGTACCATACAAAATGAGCTCTAACTACAGACTTTATTCCTCCTTATTGCTTCTATTCACCAGCCATTCAATGAAAATGTATTATATACACACACAACTCACCCCCCTGCCCTGCCCCCGCCACCAGGCGGCTGTTCCTGCAGCCACAGCACCTCATGCAGCTTCTACCAAGGTTTTGCAAGTGGCTGGCACTTCTTAGCAAGGCTATTTGGACATGGCTGAGATTCCAGGTCCCTGCAATTATCTGTGTGAGCCTTAAGTGCTTGTGCAGGAGGGACCCAATCCAGCAGCACTCGAGGGACCAGCATCTCGTGTTAGACTTCAAGCCCATGCCTGGTCTCACTGGTTTCAGTGGCACCAGGCCCCCTGGCTGCTTTTTTCCAGTCAAAGAGGCAACTTGGTGTTGAGTGGCCAAGGATTCAGACATGCCTCTGTGTCTTTGGGGGCTTTATTATTGTCACAGTCAGCTTTATCTGCCCAAAGCCTTTGTCTGGTAGGGTCTTAACTACTTTTTAATCTCAAATCCGGGCTGATTGCTGTGCTAAAGCCAGCTTCACTCCTAAAACACTGTTTATCTGAGAATCCTGCATAGACGTTGCTCTCAAGATTTAACTTCCTTTTTAACTCTGGTTTTATGCTGTGTGTTTTGTTTTTTCTTTTTTTTATCACCATGGAGTAGTAGATTTAAAAGGGATTTTTTAAAAAGAAAATCTAGAGTTTGGAAGAGACTCCACACCCCATTCTGACATTCAGTGCAGGAGAAATATTACAACTTGGCACTATTCCTTTTCTTGTAAAATCTGATAGATTTAGATTTGACTAGTTTGCCTTCGATTGAGTAGGATTGTTATTAGTGTATGAAATTCTATGAGTTCTAATGCTATTTAAAAAGTCCTAATGAGAAGGTTGCTTTTGTGTCACATTCTGTTGTTTTTTAATTTCCTTTTCTATCTTCTGTATTTGAAGAACACTAAAAATATTTTTAACTACTAAGGAGGGAAATAGATTTTTGTCTGAAGGACCTGTGGGAGTAGGGGAGTCTGGGGGAAGGTGATGGAATTTATTTGGTTGGTAGCTTTTACTGTACGGATGTGTTCTCCTGGGAACCTTTAAACTGGGGAGTTTGCTTGGCTTACAGCTGGGGCTAATTGGGATCTGAGTTGACTGACTGGCCTCCTTCTCTTTCCAATCGAGAGTCATTGTCTTTCCTGTTTGTTGAGACTTTTGTGTGATTTATGGGAAAGTATCAGTTTAAAGGACAAAGAACTGAGATTATCTGTTTGTACAGTGGTGGGGTTTTTAAATGATCCTTAGTTGAAATGCAATTTTCCTGTCCATAACAAATGGTAAAACTTGTGCATTTTGGTTTTGGTTGGACACACAGTTTCTGAAAATAGTTTGTGTAAAGAAACATTTATTTATTTTAAAAAATCCATGAGGAGAAAAAAAAACCCTAAAATGGTATTTTTGGATATAAATAAAAATATTTAGTTTGTTGAACTGAACTGAAGCTTCTTGTTTCGAACTTTGTTAGACTGGGTCTGTCTGTGTCCTAAAATCACTGCCCACTGCACAGACTTGGCTCCTCTACTGGTCTTTCTGCTTTGGCTGGGTTTTGTTCCTGTAGAGGCATCACAGGAGATATATGCTTGGTATGAAGACCAACCCACAAAAAGGATAAGAGCAAGGAACTCACAAACATCCACTTGTAGTAGGCATCAAGGACTGTGAGCTGATGCAGTTATGCCAAATAGCCTTGAAGTAGGCTGTTTCTAACGATGTTAAAATAAGATCTTTTATAGTTTAAATAATCTTTGAACCTAAAGTCTGAAAAGAACTTTGATATTTTAGCTTTTTCTCCAGCTTAGAGAGGAAAACAAACAGACAATGATCACAATTCACTGTGGAGTATTAAATCTGATTTTATTGTTTTGTTTTAACACTACACATACAAGCAAAATTGATCAAGACCTGCTGCTTCTGATTCGTGTCTTATACTATTTTATGACTTTTTTAATATTTGAAAACATTTCTGCTCCAAAAGCTTGACAGGTCCCTGCACAGAAAGCCTTAGGACATGGAACTCCAAATACACAATTTCATTCATTCTCACAAGCCTCTTAAAACCCAAAACATATTTTATGCCAAGAGAAGACAGAAGAGCCTTTTTCTAACTGCAATAAATCTGATGACAATTTGCTTTATATGAAGTCTTATGTAATGCACTCTGTATCTCCTGGATAGAATTTCTTTTTGACTTCTGACTTAGTTGGACGCAGAAACAATTACTCCTGCAAGAGGGAAAGCTGCGCCTGCTGCAAGTGCTCCCACCCCTGTGTTTGCCTGTCTCGCTTCTGCTGCACTGTGTGGATGGGAGATAACACTGGTTCTCAAAAGCTTCACCACCACCCAAAAGCTGGGGTTTAAGGTGGGTTTTACTTGCTAGGTCTGGTGTGCAGATTTAGCCAAATCACCCACAAGACTGGAAGTATTCCAGTTTGCACCTTCCCAAAAGCTGCCTGAGCTTGGTCCCAGGGCAAGGTGATGTGCTGCTTCAGCTGCAGCTGAAAACTTCAGCTGAAAATTTCACCTTGTGGCCCTGAAGCTGTTTGCTCAGCTAAATCTTTCCTAGGATAAAGCAAAAATGGGTCAGAGTCACAAGGCCTGAGTTGCACAGAACCCATTCAGGTCACTGGTAGGGCTGGTGTGGCCTCACCTGTTATTTCCAGAAGTGAAGGAAACTCAGCGTCTTGCACGATGCAGCCATTATAAAATCTCCTGTGACACTGCTCACAGCATCATGCAAAGTATCAGCCATCAGCAAATAATTATTGCTAATTGTATCCAATAGTGCTTTCAAATCCATCGCTTATTTTCTCTTTTCAGATGTTCTGCTCTGGTTTCCCAAAGCAGAAGTTGTAAAACAATTTGCAAAAGGCAGATCTTGCAGTATAGTGTCTCTTCCTCTTTGAAAAGGATAAAGTCCTATAAATCCCACGCAAAAGCCTGGTCTTTGCAATCATCTAGTCCAGGCTACAGACCTAAGAAACAAAAAATAATCAGCTCAGGCTGTGGATGCCTCATCCCCAGAATTAATTGTTCAGGTTTTCATCATTATCTCTTGGCTCTTTTGCAGATATTTTTTCCAAGTTCATTTAAGAGAAATCTAAAAAAAGATGCTTTCATTGCACTATCGACGTTATTTCTGTATACATTACAAAAATACCTCTCTGTGCAGTTCAAGGATCTATCATTGTTCCATTAACTGTGTGACATCTGCATGTTGGCACAGGTTTCATGCCCTGGTTGTTCTCGAGGGACTGTACCACTGTTCTATTGCTGGCACAGCCATTATTCCAGGGTAACTGGTGCACAAGGGCAGTGTTATATTAAGTGCAACATATGCTAGAAATCAGAAATGGAAATACCTCATCATTGCAGCAAGAGCACTAAGCCAAGGCTTAGTTAGCAGCTGGGACTCAATATAAAAATAGTAAACCTGGGTGAGAAGGGCTCATAGGAGGAAAAAAAGGCAATAAAAAAAGCAGGAACTTCTAATTTTAATTTTTAAAACCCACTGGGGAAAGCATTCTTGCACAGATATTTCATCAACATAGAAACAATGAGCCCCCAAAATAAGAGTGCTGAAATGGTCAATGAAGAATCTCAAGGGTTTTGGCTGAATGTTCTTGCTCTCTTCTGAAGTGGTTGTTCTTTTTTCAGTTAAAAATGGAAAATTTCTGCCTTTCATCAAGACCTCAAGTTCAAGCAGAAAAGGGAAAATTTCTGAGATGAGACTTCTACACCTTTTCAATTCTGTTTGCATTTTGTTTGTTATTTTTTTTACCATAGTTGTTTGTAGAGCGTATTACCAATACTGTAAGCTTTTTTTTTTCCTGTGTGAAAAAGATCAATATATTCCAGAAGAATATCTTATAAATCTGTGTTATATCACAAAGGAAAACATCTTCATTGGCCCTGAAATAACTCAGGAAACCTAGAGGTAGGGACCCAACTGTCCCTAGACCGGATTTTGAACAGGGGACTGGGGGCTCATGCCCTAGGAGGGCTCTGGCATGGTGTGAGCATGGCAATCGTCTCCTTTGCTCTGTAGGGAGGTACCCAGCTTCATAACAGTTGGGCTTGATGATACTAAAGGTGTTTCCAACCTTAATGATTCTGCAATTCCCAAATGATTCTATAAGCAGAATGCTGTGTGCTGTGCTGCTCCCTCTGTGGCCCATTTCTGTGATTGGAATGTGGCCAAGGTCCATGTCAGGAAGAAGCAGCTCCAAAAATAGCTGTAGGCTAAACCTGGCCAGTAGTGGTGTAGCTCGTCGTTTTGGAGTAGTCAGTGGGGCAGACTGGATGAACTGCTGACCTTAAATCCTTGAAAGACCAATGACGATCTTTTTGGGACTGCACGGAGAAGGCTGCACATTGGCAAGGCTGAAGGTGCCTAGAAGGGAGTAGTCTGTGGGATGTGGTTTTTGGTAGACCCTTTTGTAGAAAATTGCGTGTTTTATTAAACTGTTCAGTCAAGGAACCAAACTAGGGCAGTGGTTCTTTGCTTGAGTTTTAGGTGTTTCTTGAATCTCTATCCTTCTGTGCTTCTCAGATGTGTCCCCTCCTTTCCAACACTTGAATCTTCACAGATATCCTCTCCTAGAGCTTTGATGTTCTGTGGGAAATACAACATATTTGAGAATCTGGCATTGTAGACAAAAGAACTATAGTTCCTATCAGGATCTACAGCTTCTATTTTTTGCCAAAATACCTTTTTTCTTAAAAGTTTTCTTAAAAGTTTTCAACGGGAAAAACATAATTCACTGTAAAATTCTAATGAGTGGTAGTGCCATTAACAGATTTCACCTGGAATTTTGTTTATTTGTTTCTGCCAGTCTACTGATTCTCTGTACATTGATACAAGAATATGCCATGGCTGGTGAGCAAACTCAGAAACCTGACACTAGTGCTGGCCCTTTCCACTGGTCTCAGGAGTCCCTGGTGTTTTCATGTTGGGATATTCACCTGTTCATTCTAAAGCCTTCGAGTCTGATCAACAGCGCAACTTGTGTGGTAGATCTGGAAGTGATGTTTCATTGCAGCACCAATTTGTAGTCTGAGACTTTATTGTTTGTTCTTGTGCAAACTGAATGGGCTGATACTGTTTGGTTTCTTTTCTTTCCTTGTGTCTTCAGCATTCACACTCTTTCACAGCAGTACTCGTTCTTCCAATACATACCTCACAAAANGTCTTCATAATAAAAACACAAACAAAACAACAACAAAAAAAAAAACCCCAAAAAAGAAAAACTCCACAGACTTGCTGGATCTGACCAGAACTATGTGGACAGTGTTGATCTGGCCCCTGCTAGCCTGATCAGTTTCATTTTAAGAAACCAGGTGTTCACTGAGGCTAAGTAGGAAAATCTTTCCTAAGCAAGCCGGAAAAGTTGCCTTGACAAATTGCTGACCAGAAGTGTGGCTGGGAACACTGATTTACTGTTCAAGGTGGTACCTGGCAGTCCACACACCTGACCTCAAACCTCATCAGCCTGGTCTGTCACAAGTGTGACTCAGGGCTTGTAGCCTCAGGAAGGCTGAAAGCACAACTAAACCTCCTGGAAACCTCCTCCTGGCCTTTGAGAGAGGCACTGATGTAGCACTGGCTTCTGCTGATGATGGGGCTGTCATAGATGTGCACTGGTCTTGATATTTTTACTACAGTGCATTGCTGTAAGCATCATGTAAAAGTATTCCTTGAGGGAGCACTTGGAGCAGCAGAGGGGAGTCAAGGATGCCCTAAAAAATTTCTATCCATGGCATCATCCTGCTGTGTGGTATCAGCACAAAGAGCAGTCAATGATCCATCCTGGAAACCTCCTCCTTTGCACACGACTCTGTTTCATCAGCCCAACTCTGTTTCATCAGCCCAGTGCTGCCAAGTCTTTGAAAATGCTGATGGGTGAGGGAGGAAATGAGGCACACGAAGAAGAAGAAGAGGACGGTGCTATTGTGGTGAAGTCATGACCTTGCTGCCCTCTGGCCCCGAGATCACACAAACAATGCTGTGACCAAATAAGACCACAGCCTTCAACAGATGGAGAGTCAATACAACATCACTGAAGGATAATATATTGATTTCATTTAAACAGCCAAGAAAGCCCAGAATACACCAGTTATAAAGAACATGTTCTGCCCTTTAAGTTGACCTCTTAGAAAATTTGAACAGAGCTGTGTAAAAAGTGAAAGAGAGAGAGGAGATGCTCATCAAATTAGGAGAAGAAGTTGCCTGAAAATGGTATGTAGGAGACTGAGCTAGACAATTTTTAAATAATAGAGTTGGAAACACAATGAAAATAGCCCAATCAAAAGAGAATATATGTGACAGAATTTTTATAAAGCTTCTCAAGGCTTCTGCAAATAGAATATGCAAGCTGGGAATATTGGATTCCAAATAATAAAAAGCTCCCAGTCAAGCTCCATCTCATTGCAACGAGCTGTAGTGGCTTTAGGCAGATGCTAAGAGGTTGCAAGAAAGTGCTTAAGCAGTCTTACATAGGAGGTAAATGTGATGGATCCACATGTAATAGAAGCACTTTTGGGATAAAAAGAATCTCCCAAAAATCACAGTTGATACAAAGGTGGAAGCTGTGATGGATTCATCTGTGTCTGTTGCATGAACTACGACATAAGAAAACAATTAATCTCAGGCTATACAGTGAGTAGATTATAGGATCAAGGATGTTTTGCATTCGGAAACCAAATGCAAGGTTAGAACTGAAAAGTTAGAACAGAAAAAGGAAGATCCTTGGAGAAAATACCCTGTGGGTATTGGATCCAGCCGCTCTCCACAGCTGTACCCGTGACTTTTCTATGTGCTGAAGAAGCACTTGCAGATGCAGTCCCAGCAAAAGGTGAGATGATGCTGCACAGCCCAGGCCTGATTCTCACCCCAGGTATGCAGGTATGAGCTGCATTGCACGGCTGTGCATCCACAGTGAGGTCTGGATTGCTACATCAGGCACAGTTTACTGCAAGGAGAATTTTAGGCAGTGAGCAGCACTAGAACAGCTCTGTAAGGATCCTGCCTAATGCACACACACACACACACACACGCTTACACACTCCTATGATGAACAGAGACCTATACAGGCTGCCTCTCGCTCTGACTGCATAGTTACCCATTCCTAACCCAACACATGTGATGCATCCTATTTTTTCATAGAATACTTCCCAAAAATAAAACGGAAAGTTTAATCCTCCCCCCAACATGTTTTTTTTTTAAACCTTCTCAAATGATGTTTCTTTCTGCTGTAATTTAGGATCTGTATAAATATGTTCTGCTGCAAAGGGTGATAATTACCACGCCCACACAATTTTATAATACCCACATCTAATTGTAGTACAGTTATTTGTGGCAGCCAGGCACTGAAAATATACTTTTATTGTATGCCTCTAAGCAACAATATAAAAGTCTTTTTACCGCTACCTGAATGTCTACTTTCAGGGCATTTTTATTTCACCTAACTAATCTGCTTTTAGATTTTTCTCTTTGTGTGGCTTTCAAGATTTCCTTTCTGCAATTAAAAATATACGTAATTAGTAGGAATGTAAGAAGACTCTTTGGGAATGTCTTGTCAGTGTGTCACAGTGCCTTGGGCAGATGCCCAAGCTGGATCCAAAAAGGGTGACAGACTTTCCCATTGGTAGAGCAGAAGGAAATCCAGATATTGGTATTAATTTTGGGTCAGCCTGGTCAGGGCAGGACTTTACCAAGGCAGGGGAGATAGTCATGGTCTATTTTCATCCATTCATATATGTCTTGCCAAAGGAGAAGTGAAGTCCTCCACTCTTTTTCTTTCCTAAGCAGCAATGGCCTTTTCCACAACTAACCCTGCTGCCAGAGGTTTTATCTGCACTGCCCAACAAACCAGTGCCATTGTTTGCTCTCATAGCCTGATCTCTTGATTGCCAGCACTCCATGAATGTCAAAAAGGCCCTCAGAGGCAATCAGCTATTTCTCTTTGAATGTAAATCCCAGTATTTTTCCAGGAACCACTTGGGTCTGTTCCCTACAGGCAGTCCCTGTAGTTACTTTGCCTCTGAATTTATGTCCTGATCTACCCAGCCCCTCCCTGCCTGTGCCTATGAGGGGCACGTCATTCCTAAATCGCTTCCCAAAGCCTGGACTTCCCAGAACTTGTTCCAGGATTTGCTAGAGAGTGAGGCCTGAGCCTGAGATGCTCACTTCCCTGAGCAGTTTTAGCTCCCCAGATTTAGGATGTCTGAAAGGATTATATGCTGTTACCAGAGGCCTTCACAACCCAAACAGAGTGTGATATCCTTGCTGCTCACCTTTTGCAAGGGGGAAGGAAGAGTACATCCAATGAAGCCAGAGGGAGCTTTGGGTCAGATCACTATGGGTCCTACCTCTAGCAATTTTTAAGCCCAGGCAAAAAACCAAACCCCTTGGGCAGAAAACATAATTTGACAAAGTCATTAGTGAGTCACGGGGAGAGAACTTGCCTCTGCTTGATGGAAGGAGACAGAAGGAAATGGCTGTGACGCCTAGAGTGAGACATCCAAGGGATGTGTGCTCCTGTGCACAGTGTCAGGGATGCTGTGGGGTGAGTCAGGCTGGATTTTAGCAGGCACTGTGAAGAGCAGTGCCTCTGCTTCTCTGCGGGATTTACCCTCTGGAGGTTAAGCTGTGGCAATTTTGGCTGCGGAAGGGAAAAATAACTCAGTTCAAATTCAGAATTTCAAAGTCGGGCTCATATGTGGGATTATGGCAGAAAGAGTAAGGCTGGGGGCAGAGGCTGGAAGGGGGCATGGAGAGAGCTGGCATGGAAATTGTGTGTGGCAGCCTGCTTGGCAGCCGGCAGCAGCACATGGTGCCAGGATGTCAGAGCATGCTCTGAGCCTTATCTGTGGCTCCCTGCGTTTCATTTTCATGGGTTAGAGCAGGTCTTTGCCAGTCTTCAGCTCCTTCTGTCCTTGGGGTGTTGCCTTTCACCCTGAGGAAAGAACTCTCCTTGAAAAGAATGCAGCAAAAGCTCTTAGCTCTCAAAAGCAGTGAAATGGTTTGCATGTACCCCTGTACCCTGCTCCCTCTGAGTGGACATGCATAATTACACCCTCTGGCAGGGCAGAAACCCTCTGCTCTGCAGTGTTTGTGGGACCTGCAGGAGCCCTGGAACTTTCCAACATGGTGGCATTTTCAGGACCTTGTGCCACCATGCTTTCCCCTGAAGGGCACCCTAAACCTCTCCTAAGGCTAAAGCAGGGGCAAGACCAGGCTGCCAAGGCTCTAAGGGCACAGCTGCAGTCTCCTGTCACAGCATGTTGCCAGGAGGCAATTAATCTAATTGTCTAATTTGAGGGACCAGGTGGAGATGCACCTTGGAACCTGCCCCTGTTCTGGACCTCCTGGCTCTCTCTGGATTGGGTTTCACCCTGAATTGTCCACTTCCTCCTGTCCTCATTTCTTCTCGTCCTCATTTCTGCTCTCTCTCTGGGTTTCCAGAACAGATCCCAACATCAGCCTCTCCAGTCCCTTCACCTCCTCATTCTTCCAGCACTTCTAAAACCAATTTTCAAATCAGCTCTAACTATGAATCTTTTCTTCTGGATCTCCACTGCCTTCCACATCGATTCCATGACTGTGAGTGTTAGGAATTTATGGAGATATCACTGAAGCCCAACCCTGAGGACTTTTGTTTCTCAGCCACACAGCAAACTCCTAGAATATTAGCCTGGCCCAGCATCTCCCACTGTGTCTCTGATACGATGACAGTAATAACTCTGTAGTCTAGCTGTCTTCATTGATTCATTTGAATCATTTTTGAATAATCTTGCTCAGCGCCTTTTAAAAGTCCTTAAATATTGATTAGAAAATCTGGAAAACATTAGTTCATTGGAGGTAAACAAATATGATAGAAATATTGAAGAGAAATATGTCAGGCATGTCACCAACAGATAGGTCAAGTATTGATTTTTGTCTGTCTCCGTGCCAAGGTGAGCCAGGCCACACTGAATGAGCAGTTGGAGACGTGAGGAGACTGCAGAAAGTTACTGCTTTAAGGGCTGTTACACTGGACTCCAGCTGGAAGCAATGTCACAGCACCTGGATCAGCAGCAGGGTATGAAGTCTGGGATGCTGTGGTTACTGCTCAGTCGGCAAGGTGGCACAACCCTTAGGGAATACAAGCAGGTGTCTTCCAGAGATTTTTCCTACAAAGTTTAGCCGGATTTCTTTTTCTCTTTGAGAAAAAGATGCTGTTTCCTGCTTCTTTGGATCTGACCTGACAGAGAAGCTTGGGTAATGCCAGCTACCTTGCTGGCAAATTAGGTGGCAAGTGCCACTGACCCGGTACAGTGCAGGTGCACAGCTTCCCAGTGCTGGGAGGGTTTAATCTCAGCAGGGATAAGTCTGAAGCAGGCTGGAAAATCTTACCGGGGCAGATATGCAGTTCATTCTCTCGGAGTTGCATTGCTGTTCTTGTACTCCAAGACACAGGACCCCAGGTGTCCTGGCTTTCGTGTCTGTTCTGCATTCCTTGCAAGTTATTGAGTGATTGGGAATTAAAAATATCCCTGTGAATATTCTGATTTGACAAGTACGTGCACAGATAGTAACAGAAGGCTTTTATTATGGAAATAGAGATCAAGTTAAAAAAACCAGAGCCCTGTTTATGAAAGCTTTGGTTGCATTGTGATGTGTTACACTGGGTGACTCACCCTGGGAGTTGTTGGGACATGCATGCTAATACTGCAGTGCAGGAGGCTGGGTCATGAACAGGGAGAGATCATTCCAGTTAGGAAGATGACCAGAACAGCTCTGCTCACCCACTACCTGCAGCTCTGCCATGAATAAAGTGCAGAGCACCTTATCTGTATCCCTAATCTGTTTAAAGGCATGACTCACACATCAGGCCTAAGCCAAAAGATGACGACGAGAGATCTGAATGCTGGGGCTGAGAAACCCCCTCTGAGCAATCGTGTCCCTTGGTCCTGGGGCCGACTCTGGGCCAGTGATGACGCTGCAGTCCCAGTTCTCTGGGCATTGCCGCTGGAATGGCAGGGCAGAGCTGTGCATGAGCTCACTGGCTCCTGCTGGTGCTTTGGTCCTGGCTCCTGCTGGGTGACTGGGAGGCTTGGAGCCAGAAGGGAGCATTTCAGCTGGCAGCTGAAGCGTGCTTTGAAAATGCAACTGCATTAAAAGCGTGTAATAGGCTGAGAGATCACCTTCCTTCTCAAGGCCAAGCTTTGTTAATTGGAAGGAGCCAGTCAAACCAGCTCATAGGCACCCAGTAAATGCAATCTGTACCAGTGCCATTTCTGTGTGTGCAGCCCTGGCTGGCTCATGCCTGCCTATTGCAAGGTGTGAGGATTTGCTCCTCATCACCTTCAGGAGTGGGGAATTGCTGGAACTCTCTTCTGACTCCTTTAAAATTAGTTCAAACCTGCCAAATCACTAGGAAGGCCTAGAGCTACTGAGCTCCTGTAAGAAATAAAATGAACACTCACTCTTGAAATGACAAAGAACCAAAGTTTGTCACTGACAGGGGGCTGCAAGGATCCTTCACTCGACAGCTGCGTGGGGAAGATGGAGTGGAAGAGGCAACAGGAGCAAGGGAGACAAGTGGATTCACAGTCTGGGACTCGTTATTGAACTCCTGCTGTATAACCACAGAGTATAGTCAGACATGCTCAGGTGGTGCAGGCTCCCTGTGGAATATCTTGGCTTCCTCCCTTGTAACTGCTACTGCTTTTAACTCTGAAGCTTGCCTCTCTGAGGGATGTCTGTGTGGATCAGGGCTGGGTGATGCTGATGGAGTGTTGCAATATCCTTCCCAGTGAGTGACAGGCAGCATATGAATCATCAACTGGTACTGAAGCGAGTTGGGGAGGGGCGTGTAGGGTGGGCAACCATCTCTTTCAGTCTCGTTCCCCCTTTGACAGGCCTCCCCAGGGCTTGTCACACGAGGCTGGTATAGCCAGGGCCTCACTCACTCTTGGTTTTATCCTGGGAACAGTAACAGAGTAATTGCCTATATAGGATGAGGAAATAAACCTCTTGATGGCTTTTAGCAAAAGATCTAAAGAAGACCCCTAAAAAAATATAAAAGAAAGAGCTTCTAAAAGCCAGGTATTGCAGCATCTAAATAAGAGGAGCCTGGCCTTTGTTGCAATTCAGCATTTGGTGAGAGCAGGCTGTGTGGCCTGAGGCAGGTCAGCCCCTGGGGAGTGCCGAGAGGCTTAGCCAGGAGATGTCTCCCACCTGCTGTCAGAGCCTGCCAGAGAAATACTGAGGGCTTTGGTGCCTAAGTGGTTTTCTGTATCTTCCTCTTGGCAAAACTCCTGTTTATTTTAGAGCACTTGGGAATTCTTCTGCACTTTTCATCAGTTTCCATTTTGGGATCCTGCCTTCACCCTGCAGTGGGCAGAGGCAGCCAGGTGAAATGGCTGAACTGAATCCATCTGGACCAGGATTTTGTAGGAGTCTCTCATGAAACAAGTTGGTTCTCATATGCTGTTCAGACCTCCAGCAGTGCTGTCCTAGACACATCTTCTGACACATAGGGTTCTTTCAGTGGTGTTGTGCCACAGGGCTAGGAACCGCCCAGGACCTGCTGTACTCTCAGCAACTTCAGCTACCAGGGATGAGAGCAAAGGGCATGACTGCCATTGCCTGTGCAGAAATGGTAAATAAACAGCCTGTCGTAGTTTGACCCTGGCCAAATGCCAGGTACCCACAAATTTACATACCCACACCCAGGGCTCATGAGTTGAGATAAGGAAACCCGGGAGAAGACACACTCAAATGGGCATAACAGGACTAAACTTGAAAAAAGTTGCAAAAAGTGATTTATTACTAACAGAGTCAGAGGAGTAAATGGGAAATAAATTAAACCCTTCAAAGCCACAGTTTCTCCACTCACCCCCCTGCCTCTTTCCCAGAAGCTGCACAAGGGAACAAGGCATGGGGGGTGGGCAGGTCAGTTCATCACCCAGATCTTCTTCCCCTGCCTGGGGAGAGGCTCTTTTCCTCTGCGTAGCCATGGGTCTCACTTGCGGCAGCCCGCCCGACACTGCTGCAATGTGAGCTGGCCCCACAGGCAAACAGTCTCCCCAGAATTGCTGTGGCGTGGGATCCCTCTTCCACGGGGTACAGAGCTCCGAGCCAGGCTGTTTCCATCTCGGGAGCAAGGCTTCTTCTCTTTACTGGACTTCTGCTGGACCACTCTCTCAGGCACCCATCGACTCTAGTGTGGGGCACTCAGTTCAGTCTCAGGGTGCAAGTCAAGGCCTCTTTCTCCACCAGGACTCCCTCTGGACTACAGCCACCTTCGGGGCATCCTCTTGCTTCGGCATGGGCAAGTGGATCTCAGCATTTCCCGTGGGCCCCATGGGCTGCAGGGGCACCCCCTGCTTCACCATGGGCTTCACCACGGCCTGCAGAGGCTGCAGAGCTCCAGTGCCTGGAGCTCCCCCTCCCCCTCCTTCTCCACTGACCTTGGTCTCTCCATGTTGTTTTCCCTCACACATTCTCACCTCCTCCTCCTCCTCCTCTGGCTAAAAGGAAGTGCGTGCACCCATTGTTTTGATTTCTTCTTAAATATGTTTTCACAGAGACATAACCAACATCTCTATTTGGCCCAGCCTTGGCCAGCAGCATGTCCATCACCTCAGAGCTGGACATGGTGAAGGCTTTGAGAAGCTTCACAGAGGAACCACCTTTGTGGCCCCTCCCCACTAGAAAAAAATGGGCCAAGCTAAACCAGCACACAGCCCTTTCCCACTTCTCTTTAGTGACTGATCCTTTCCCTGCCCTGCCTCAACAGGGAATGGGCCAGAGCAGGGTTGGAACTGCTGCTGCTGCAAAGCTTATGCCTTGTTTATTCCTCAAATAAACCCTTTCATTTATCAGCTGGCATTTTGACTCAGCTGTCTTTCCTTGGGGCTTGGCAGGAACCGAGAAAGTTTAGCTTGGCGGAAGAGCTCTGCAGTAAGAGAAGTCTGGTGTTCCTGAAGGGTGCTGGGGGCTCCCTTTGCAGGCAAGAAAACCTTACAACACATGAGCCTGCTCCTAACAGCTACCTCCCAATGTTCATTTACTTAGACTTCAGCCTCTTCAGTGGTCAAATGGGAGTAATTTAGTCATTATTTCCAGCAGTAAATTGACTCCATTAGAGTTCAGCTGACCGATGCTCCAGCTGCTAAAGGGGTGGGAGTGGTGGTGTCTGGCTGCTATAAATTAGACATCATCTGGGGTCCTGGTTTGCCTTTACTGCCCTACTTCCCCTCTCTGCATCTCTTCTAACTCAGCCCTAGGTCTGATGATTTTTTAACCTTTCCTCAACTCCTGGTGTCCCTTTCAATCCCATGAGCACTGCCATGCTGGCAGGTTTGTCAGCTTTGTCGTGTGCCCCTGAGCCCTCTGTCCATGGGATGCTCTCCCTTCAGGCAGTGTGACATGGGTGCCATAGACGTGTCACTCACTGGGCTCCCTTTGACTTGTACCTTGCAGCTCCCCTTTCCCACCCTCCACCTTTGGTTCACAGCAAGTGGTGAGCCTGAGGGAGGGGGTAAAACCCTCCTCCCTTCACAGCAAATTCATGCATGGCCAGGAGCAGAAACTCCTGTGACCCTATTGTGTTATTTTGACCATTTGTTAAATCTTTAAACTCCATCTGTTTAGGCTGTAATCCTTCTAATGACTGGACATGAACAATTTAGTGTTCATGTTTCAGGATAAAATTGTCTCATTTTGAGCTTTGGTGCCCATTGTTCCAGCTGGTAAAGCGTGGACACTGGTTTAGTGACATGTACACAGCTTTGCTAGGGGTCATTGAGAGCTGGTGGCCAGCACCCTCGGGGGGTCCAACAGATGTGATTTTCTTATCTCTGGCACCCCAAGGCTCTTCCTGTCCACTTTGCCGCTCCCTGTGCTGAGAGAGAAGCTTTGTTCTGCTGATTATTTCGTTAGGAGATTACAATTCTGTTGTTAAACACTTGTATTTTTCCATTCCCCCTCCTAATATTCATCCATGTTTACTGTTTGAGTTTTTCCCATCCATTTTGTCTAAACTGCTGCCCTCTATAGCATATGTTGATGCACAAAAGGGTCAGAATCGCAGGGATCTGATCTCTGAGATGAAACTGTTCAAATTGAATGGCCCTCAAATACCTCGGCTCTGAGTGGGTTCTGAACAACATGTGGGTTCAGGAGAGGAAAAGAAACCACCTAGGGAACAAGAAATCACACTAAGTAAAAAACCAAAACAACCAAAAGTGCTGCTAGAGCTCAACACTTTTATGCAGGTTATTTGGGGGATAAAAGCCCTCCACATATTTTCACTCTGTATCTGCAAGGTAGAAGTGCCAGCAGACAGGAATGTGGCAGAAGGTGACCTGATTTTGATAACAGCTTTTTCTTAAGCATCTGATGTTTTCACTAGTTGTGTTGGGTTGTTTTTTTTTTGTTGTTGTTTTTTTTTTTTTTTTGTTTTTTTTTTTTTTTTTTTTTTTTTTTTTTTTTTTTTTTTTTTTTTTTTTTTTTTTTTTTTTTTTTTTTTTTTTTTTTTTTTTTTTTTTTTTTTTTTTTTTTTTTTTTTTTTTTTTTTTTTTTTTTTTTTTTTTTTTTTTTTTTTTTTTTTTTTTTTTTTTTTTTTTTTTTTTTTTTTTTTTTTTTTTTTTTTTTTTTTTTTTTTTTTTTTTTTTTTTTTTTTTTTTTTTTTTTTTTTTTTTTTTTTTTTTTTTTTTTTTTTTTTTTTTTTTTTTTTTTTTTTTTTTTTTTTTTTTTTTTTTTTTTTTTTTTTTTTTTTTTTTTTTTTTTTTTTTTTTTTTTTTTTTTTTTTTTTTTTTTTTTTTTTTTTTTTTTTTTTTTTTTTTTTTTTTTTTTTTTTTTTTTTTTTTTTTTTTTTTTTTTTTTTTTTTTTTTTTTTTTTTTTTTTTTTTTTTTTTTTTTTTTTTTTTTTTTTTTTTTTTTTTTTTTTTTTTTTTTTTTTTTTTTTTTTTTTTTTTTTTTTTTTTTTTTTTTTTTTTTTTTTTTTTTTTTGTTTTTTTTTTTTTTTTTTTGTTTGTTTGTTGTTGGTTTTTTTTCTTTTCTCTGTAATTCAGGAGGGCAAAAATGAAGCACAGAAATTAGCGATCTGGAGTTTATGGCAGATCTGGTACTGATCTGGGACTTAACTGGTTTAGCAGAAGGATTAGGTCTTTGAGATCTAATTTATGACTGAGGCATGGGGCCAAAATAACCTGAAAAACATTAAACAGTGAAAATTGGCATTTGACAAGCAAAGCGAGTTATCAAGCCTAAAATGAATTACATAAAGCACACAGAAATACAGAACTCTATAGGAAAGGAGACCGAGAAAGTAAAGGGATGTTCAAAATGATATACCATAGAAAGTGACACACTAAGCTGAATGTGCTGTGGATTCATAACACTGTCCTACTAGAAAATCAGCAAAGTCTGAGATGAGTCCTGTCACATCTACTTCCAATAGTCATATTAGCTCTGACAGTGATCCAGAATTTTGTGGTATAAATTTAAGCAGTTTGCAGTGAGTGCATATTGCCACTAATTTCAATTATCTATAATTCAGTGGAGTGGAGGGAACCAATGTCAGTCCTGTAAATGATCTGCTAAGGAGGGTTACAGGATGAGTTTCTGGCCTGGTTGTAGTTTGGTGAAGCACCACTGGTGCAGCACAAGCTATTGCCTGCTGAAAATAGGAGTGATAGACACTGAAAGCCAGTGGCACCTGTATAAAATTCCAGGTATAGCAAGGGAGATAAAGCTCCCCATTACACTCATCACTGTAGTGCAGAGCCATGCACATGGCCAGCACTTTGTGAGAATGAAGCTTTGAGTGTCTCAAATTGGAAACAACTGCAAACAGCAGCACTGTTACGAAAACTGTTCCTGTATCTGGGTGCTCTTGTCATTTAGAAAGGCACATTTCAGAGTAATGGGAAACATCTTCAAATCCCAGAAAGAGTGGTGAAAAAGTGCACTGAGAAAGTGTGAAATCCAACAGCTGTAGCAAGCTGAAGTGGCTGAAGCTCGGCCATGACATGGGCAGAACTGATGGATTTATGGCTGCTGGGAAACACTTGTGCTGATACTTCAGAGTGAGCGTGGGCACATGACACAGGTGCCAGAGAGACTAATTTAATGTTGGCTGAGAGAGGCAGTATTAGAGGTGTATTTCTGAGTGTCTCTCTGCCCTCCAGAGCTACTTAGAAACCTGTATATGCTCAGCCTTTTGCTATGTGGAGCTGATATGTCCGTGACACTGAGGATGCCATGGTCAGCAGATGGCACAGCTTTCAGTGACTCTCTCCCTCTTCTGTGCTGCATCACTTCCCACCAATGGTACAGACACCACCACTTGAGAAAACACCTCAGAAATAGCACTTTGGGAAAGAGTTTGGACTTCAAGTGATGGCAGATCTGTGGTGCTGGGAGGTGTTATTTTTGTAAAACAGCAACAGCAAAGGACTATTCAGTGCTTATTTTCTGGCAGAGCTTATGTATTGCTACCTCTCCTCATGTAGTCTTCTCAGCTGGATGAAAAGAAATCGTTATATCACATGAAGATATTGAGGTCTTTGAAAGCAGTCTTCAGTTGGGTGTTGCATTCCTCTGTCAAGCATACTTACTGCAATGGTGTCCTGGCAATTTGATATGGGGTGGCTTTTTACTGATTTGGTTTTAAAGGAAAAACTGAGGGAAGATATCCCAATAGTTCAGGGGTCCTCCTCTGGAAAGATGCATTCAGTCCTCATCTCTGCTTTGGATGCAGCTGCTGGAGGGAAATGGCAGCTTCTTTATTTCTCCTTTTTAGTTGCCTTTGGCTGTTTAGGACTTCTGACTTGTCAGCAGAGGAAAGGTAATACCTGTGGATTTGGAGGCTGTTATACATTTCAGCAGGCCCTTGACACATGTTTGAGAAGGATGTGCCCAAACCAGGATGTTTTGGGGTTTTCCCTGAGGAAGTCAGGACTGGCTGACCCTGAAATCAAAACTCCTCCATGAGTTAGACCCTTCTCTGTTCAGAAATTGATTACATGCTGACCAGTAATTTCTGATTTTCTCATCACGAGTTTCATGCCACAAAATAAAGGTCCCCACAGTCTATTCTGAACTGACCAATGCCTATACCTTTCTGCTGCACTTCCTGAGCTTTTATTAAACTTCTTTAAGGAAATCAAACTTTTGGTGTCTCTATAAACAGGCACTTCTTCATTATTCATTAAGAGGGTGAAATGCAACCATTTGCAGATATTCACACTTCTAGGGATGAGGCATACACTGGGCAACATATTCCACTGTCTCACCAGATACATAATTAAGAAAATACTTCAGATTCTGGAAGATGCCTGATGAAAAAAGAAGTACTGTGAAAGAATATCTTCCTTCCTTCCTTCCTTCCTTCCTTCCTTCCTTCCTTCCTTCCTTCCTTCCT